>JAQQSW010002742.1:0-14872 GCA_028646575.1 Pseudocheirus occidentalis
AGTGCAGGTAATGTTTCAGTTTAAGAAAGTGACTCTGAATCACTATCACAAAGTCCCAAAGCCCATTATGTCTTACTCACAATGCCAATATGGAAGAATGAGAGGAAGATTAAAGTCTACACTTGAAGACCCTCAGACATGAAATAAAAGTCTGAAATAAAAGAACTAAAGTAGATCAGTGGAACATGCAATAAATTCAAGCTTCCTTAACTATTTTCTAGACAGCCAATGGTTCTCAGTGTAAAACCCGTACAGGAGTTATTATTGTCAGATACCCATGTCAGAGGAATGTAAGGAAAATATAATATTAAAAATAAAAATATTTACAACAGATAGGTGGTGCAGTAGATAAAACGCTGGACCTATTCACAGAACCTGAATTCAAATCTAGCCTCAGACATATTCTATTTGTATGACTCTAGGTACTCTGCCTCATTTTCCTCATTTATAAAATTGGAATAATACCTACCTTCACAGGGTTGCCGAGGAAAAAAGGAGGCCATATTTGTAAAATGCTTTGTAAACTTTAAAGTGACAAATTATGCTAGACATCAGTACTATTATATGGTTTTTATAGATTTTATAGGATCATGACCATTTAAGTGCAGGTCTCAGGTTTCTGTGGCTGTCATTACTTTTCAGAGATTCAAAGAAAAAGTACTGGTGACATAAATTGCCTGGAAGTGATGATTTATCAGGACACTCATTAAATCTGGAAAAAATACTAGAAGAGCATGATGAAAACCACAAGAAAGAAACCTTGGTGATGTCTATGAGAGGACAAGGGATAGGAAGGTGGATGAAAGGGATCTGAGATATGCAAGAAAAGGGCCATTAGCACCAAGTCACCATTAGATTGGATAGAAGTTACTTGTCTAAAGTAGTCAAATGACAAGCATTCTCCCTGCAGAGCCTTTGTCAAGGACGTAAGTCACATGCTATCTCAGCAAGGAGGGAGTGCTTGTGATAAGAAGACAGAATCATTGGTCATCCAGAGGACTCTTGAATACTCAGAGGGGCCCAGAATCTCATCAACTTGGACATTACTTCCAGCAACAGATCACAACTGATCCATTTATGCCCAGGGCACACTCAATGTGTGGAAAAATCAACTTCAACTTCTCCTGATGTCCCAAAGATGCCAATGGAGCATTGGGAATGTCCAGTCATCCCTAGCCACATGATCAATCCATCTTTTTTCCCTATCTTCCCTTCCCCCAGCGACATCTTTTATTCCTGTTCTTTTTCTAAGTAGGTGCTTAATAAATATTTAAATGATTGACTAAAAGCTATTTATTGGGGAAGAAAGGTATATTTGGCATTGCTGTGGTGGAAACAGGAAAGGACAATTAATGGATGACTGTGCCAAAAACAGGAAATGTTTAATGGAAGAACAAGAACTCCATTTTCCACGAAGTCCTATTTTTCACTGGTACAAGTTAATTTCAGCAGATGAATATGCAGAAACATTAAAGGATCCTGTTAGGTTCATGATCATACAGGGAAATAGTGAGATGTGGGATCCTGATGGTCATGGAGTATCTGAATTCCAATGGCACAAGATGAAACATCCAGGCTGTACAAAAGCTGATATACTTCAGATATGACTGGAATTTGTGTGGTGTGTTTGAGGAAAAGCAAACCAAAACACATTCAGGAGTATAGTCTGGTGAGGCTTGCTTGTGTCTTACCTATCAGAGTCCTGAGTTTGGACCAGAACTTGAAGTCTGAACTTCTTTTGGAGGAAAGGATGTGGAAGCAAAGGCGAGAAATGGTCCAGTGGCTGCTAGTGCTTTTTTCTCGCTTTACTATTCATTCTGGTCCTGATTAATGCTTTACTATTTCAGAGCTATTCCCCCCTTGGGTTTGTTAGCATTATGATAATGTCTAGACATGATTTAATTTCTAAAGTTCTTACTTTTCCAAATGAATTGAGGACAAAGAAAGCAGATACTGTTTACCAATAAAAATCCCTAGAATTCAAACCTCACTATGAGGGTTTAGATCTTAGATTACACATTCAACTAATTTTCTTCCTAAACTGAGAATATTAAGTAATTTAATATATGCAGTTAAAAAACACACCCTTCAATTCCATATTAAGACTTATAAGATAAGGAAAAAGAAGGAAGGAGAAATAGCCCAGTAGAAGGAGGTGAACAAAGGGGACAAAAGCACCTTCCCTCTAATCCAGAGTGAAGGGAAAAAAAGGCCCCCTTGGGCTATAGCCTTGTAATTCCATTTTCTTTCTTTTCCTGTCTCTCATTGGCTGATATCTTTCATCTAGATAGCCTGCACCCAGCTTATGGCAAGCCAAGCTTCCTATTCAACTACATAAACTCCCACCTAAGTCTAAGCAGCCTAGGCAGCCTGACTTACCTTATTCCTGAGTCGATCATTCTCATCTCTGCAAATAGAAAATTGCTTTTTCCACTGATCCACACTGGCAGCAGATTCTTGAAGTGCTGCTGTCAATCTTGCATTGCTTTCTCTCAGAGTTTGTAGTTCGATCTCCCATTTCTTCACATTGGAGGCACTGTTGCAATGAGAGGAATGAGGGTTAGATTCAGTTCCATAGAGCTGAGCCTCCCTTGAGAAACTCTGGCCCTGTCATATCTATACAGTCAACATCTCTGTATTTTAGAACCCATATTCTCTCCTTCCTACTTAATATAAAGCCTATTCTTCTATGGAGATAATCATATTATCTCCAATATTGTATGAGTTCTGTTAAAGATAACCAATGTTATTCACTGGTTTATGCCAACCTAACTCTTCCTGTTGCAAAAATAAGTAACAAAAGTCCAAAGTCTTGTTGTAGAGATGAAAACTATATTTACTGCATCAATGTGTTCACTAGGGTTAAAAGAAAGTGAGTTTCATACTAGTAGTCGTCATCCCTTTAGAACGCTCAGACTATTTTCTTTATTCTAAACCTTTAAGTTTTTGACACTCAAGGTAATCTCCAATCATGGCTGGGAGGAGTTTCACAGTAAAACTTAATTGTAAGATTTCTGGCAAGTTAGGTCACCAACCTAACAGCTACTCACTGGTAGCACTATCTACTGACCTCAATTTGTCTTCTATGTGTTAACATTAATTTACACAAATGTATTCACATAATTTTGTAGCCTTTCTTTCAAATTTACCATTCATCCTCCAGGCTCTAAGAACTTGGCATAAAGCCATGCACTTTAAACTTCAAAGACCACACATTAAGAATAATCAAAACTCAATTTAAGTTGGAAATTTTAAGACTGATATAAAAGAAGTCAAGCTGATTTGAAGAAATGGCTTAAAGTTCATTCATATCATTCATTCACTTGCTCATTAATTTATACTGTTGGAGCAAGATTAATTTCAGGTATGAAACCTTTTTATTTCAGTAGTACAAAATGACAAGAAAAAAAAATCCTGAGAATTTCTTTATGCCTAATAAGGACTGCTGTACAATACAAATCAAGTCAGTCCAGAATCCAAAATAAGATAGGCCTGTCTGAAAAATTAGAAAATTACAAGACATTCCATATTGGGTCAGACTCCTGGAGTTGAGTTAGCTTAATCTAGTTAAGTTACAGGGACAGGATAGAAGCATTTCTTCATTGCCTCCTTCAAAGGAAGGCTGCTTATATTTAACTTCCTTCCCTAAAAAGAGAATGCAGAGTCCTTAGCTTCCTCCTCTCAAAGAAAATGTGTTAGCTTCAGTTAGAATTCCTCTGATTATGTGTAGGCAGAGAGCCAGTGTGGGAACAAGAAAAATGCCATGGTTTTCTGTGTAGCATGCTCCTCCTCCAGTTCACATAAAAGCTACCTCTAGGTGTCGTATTCAGGGATCTTTCTTTAATGGTCAACTAACTGAAACATCCTCCTACCCAATGAAGAGAATGGAAATGCCACCAATGAGAAATTAAACAGCTGGGAGAAATAATTGAGATGTGAAATCCTCATTACCTCTGCGTAAGGGCCAGCTTTAGCTTCTCGTTCTCCGATTTCAGATGTGCTTCAGCAGGGCCATGAGATGCTTTTTCATCGTCTGTTCCATTCACACTTGATGCCTGAGTAGAAGATGGGGTTTCACATCCTGATTCCTATAACAGGGGTCATAGAAGTTGCCTAAACTAAACTAATTCACTCTTCTTCCCACATGTGCAAATGAGAAGTATGGAAAACATATAGAAAACATGTTCACAGGTGCACATGTATATAGACAAAGAAAGAGTGGAACATTTTGTTTCTTGGGAATACGGGCGACAACCATCCCTTCAAGAGTTATAAAAGATTTCAAAATTTGTGCACTAAAGCACAGACCTTTAACTCATAGGAGGATCCCTCAGTCCTTCACTAACTACCTATTTCCTAACACTTTATATACCATTTTAACAAACTTGCTCTAGTTTCCAAACTCCCCCATCCCCTGAGAAGCAACAAATTAGAAGAATTGTTATTATAAATTTAATTATATAAATTATATAATTAGATTAATAATTATTGCTAACAATTAATAATGATAAACTGGAACCACATGGTAATGGCTAAGAAGCTGTGGTATATTAATGAAACTGAGGTATCATTGTGCCACAAGGAATAAAGTACATAGAAGAAATGTGAAGAATAACACCAGAGACAACAAAAAAATTAAATAAATAAAAGATTGGTCAGCAACATAACAAGAGCCAGGGATAACTGAAATACAGTTTGTGTGTTCAGTTATATCCATGCAATATCAAGAGAAAGAGAAGAAAATATATTAAGTTTTGGTGCTATAGATATCAATCCTCAAATGTGACTAATTTCCTAGGGATTATAAGAACTCAAGTATTACTGCATATTTGAACCCCAATCAACAAAAGAGAAAAACAAAAAAGACCTTCTGTATGTTGTCTGTGCCATCCCCAGTCAAGGTGAAGGAAAATGAAAATGTTTCAGTAATATTCATATTTTTAGATTTACAAGTGACAATTGAATTTTAACACTTAAAATTTAGACGATAAAAAATCGAAGATGTTATCATGGAATGGAGACTATAATTATAATCAATTATTAGTGATGATCTCTTTAAGCAATATTGGGAAACATTTGTATACTGCAGGGGCCCAATTTCATAGCTTTGGAAAGCTTAAAGAAAGCTACCTAAATGGAGTGTGCCACTCTACCAATTTCACCCTCTGGATAAATGTCATTAATAACCTCTTTCTTTAAAAACATAATGGTCTTGGGGCAGCTAGGTGGCACAGTGAATAGAGCACTGGCCCTGAAGTCAGGAGAACCTGAGTTCAAATTTGACACTCACTAGCCATGTGACCTTGGGCAAGTCACTTAACCCCAATTGTCCTGCCTTCCCCCCTGCAAAAAAAAACTCCAATGGTCTCCCTGCCCTCCCTGTGCTTGCCCCCCAGTCCTTATTCTTTTTGATCTGTGTATCTATCTTGTATATTCTAATTTACAAACATTTATATATAAACTCTTTGAGAGCAGGGATGGTTTTACTTCTTTGTTACCCCCAATGCTTAGCACAGAGCCTGCCAAGCAGTAAGCTCTTACTAAGGTCTTGCTGATTGATTGATCTCTCTGTAGCAGATACTACTTTTTACCACCCTTCTTTTTACTGTCTTCTTGAATTTTATCATATTGTATTGGATCTTGGGTTTCCTCCTAACTCTCCAATGCTTTGGATGACTCTTCTTCCTCTCCTCACCCCATCAGCATATCCTGAGACTCAAACAACCCCTCTTCTCTCTCTACATTCCATCTTCTAGAGGGCCCATTCATTCACCTTAGTCATTTCTTCCACACTTTTGGCTTCAAACTATAGTTTTGATAATGATCTTTTATTACATAGCCACCAAGTTCTCTTGATTGTCAGGCTATTGGATTTCTTTACATTCAAGTCTTCTTCTCTATTCCCAGTGCTACTAATATAGTCAGGAGGAAGCATGATAAAAAAACAAACACTAGCTCCATCAAAAGACCCTTAATCTGAACCCTAGTTGCATCATTTACTAGATGTGAGACCATATAAGCCTCAGTTTCCTGATATGTAAAATGGGAAGAATAGTATCTGTCTACCTATCCCACAGGGTTGTTGTGAAAATCAAATGAGATCCAAGAATATCTTCTATAATAATGGCTTAACTAACATTTTTTTTGCCAGAAGGTTGTTAATATAACTAAATTCCACTGTAACACTATAATGATACTGTATCTATGGAACTGCCCCCTCTAATGTTATTTTGCACAATGTGACCCTTTCAAAGAACGAATTAATGATGTTTGGTGGTGTATGCCTGAAGTGGATGTGAAAGCATTTTGTTATTTCTAACGTTACTTAGATTTAAGACACCAGTAGTTGAAACTTAAGCTTTCGTTATCTTGTTGCCTTGACTACTGCAAAATCCGAATTTTCCACCTTCCTTCTTCAACATATCCTAAAATGAAGACCTCCAGCTTAATTTTCCTAAAACATCATTTTCATTCAGTCATTGCCATGGTCAGATGCCTCTGGTAGCTTCCCATAGCCTGCAGAATAAAGGCCATACTATTCAACCTTGAATCTAAGGTCCTCTATAGGCTGATGCCAATCTACCTAATCCAGTCTCCTTCAGTGGAAGCCTCACCTTTTCCTAGGCTTGTCTCATCTATTAATCTCTCCCCAACATTCTGGGTTCATTCAAAACTATAAGACTTTGCTAAGGTCCACAACTCCCAGAATAACTTCCCCCATTATCTAAACAAACTATATCCATCCCTCACAGTCTGGTTCAAATCTGATCCCCTCAATGAGGTCTTCTTCAACTGCTCTAGACCACAATGATTTCTTCCCACTTTGGAACCACACCACTAACTGCCTCTAACACTAATCATGGCACCATCACATTTTCTCTCCTTAGTCAGAATACAAGCCTGCAAAGGCAAAAACTCGGACCATCCCTTCCCTTCACCCCATCACTACATTAAATTTCTTTCTGACCCCTCTATAACATGGGTTCTTTTTGTGTGTATGCCAGAGACACCTTTGGCAGTCTGGTAACGCCTATAAATCCCTATGGACTCCCTGTCTAAAAGACACAGGATTATAGAGGAAACAAGTTATTGAAATACAGTTATTAAAAATGCTTTTAAAAATAAATTCACAAACCCCAGGTTAAGAACCATTGTCCTATAGTGTCTAGCACAGTGCTCTAGCAAATGTTCAGTAAATAATTTAGTGAATAAGTAGCAATTCTGGTAACCAAAGAGATAATCATTGTCACTTTGCAAATTCTAAATTTGTTTAAAAAGATACAGAAACATGGATCCAGGTGATTTAAAGTTGACCTTATTAAAATCCTTATGTTTTACAGCATTGTTAGAAACTTTAATGCTTAAGGCAAGTTTTGTTTTTATTTTTCTTTGATTAACAATTTTAATGTCTACTATTAGAAGAGATGGCTGTTGACTTAGTCAAGGTAGTAAAGGGGCATTCCACCCCCACCCCCCACTAAATTAATGATTAGCTAGATTATTGGATCTAACTAGCCATTTAGTGGTGTTACAACTATCAGCTTTAATTTGCCTTGCTAAATAACGACTACAACAAGAAAGCATCATCTTTTAGTTTTCTTTGAAAAGTAGAAGACTAATATCATAAAAATATTTAATTATAAAATGCATGGTTCTAAAATACATCTTCTAAAAATGAAATCAATATCTACAGCTAAATTATAAAGATTATGGGGATCAGGATTATACCAAATAAGAAATTACTTTTAGTAAGAAAATATAATTAAGTTGCAGTTTACTGTTGAATAATTTTACTGAGATTACCAGAGTCTTAGTCATTCAAATAGTTGATTATAGAAATACACACACATAAACACATATGTATAGATGTCTATATGACCAAATACATGGTCATTACTATTATTGAATAAAAGGGATTGGTCATATGTTAACTCTGAAACAAATTTTTCTACTAAAAGCAAACAGGGATGGTACTTTGCTGAATCTAGTCAAAATATAACTTGGGGGGCAGCTAGGTGGCGCAGTGAATACAGCACTGGCCCTGGAGTCAGGAGGCCCTAAGTTCAAATCCATCCTCAGACACTTAACACAAAACTAGCCATGTGACCTTGGACAAGTCACTTAACCCCAATTGCCCTGCCTTCTCCCTCCAAAAAGCAAAAAAAAAAAAAAAAAAAGTAACTTGGGATGGCATAGCTTTCCTGAGGCAAGGTTCTCCCCTCTACTGGTACAGAGGACTCTACTTAAATAAAATTGAGCTGCATTTAGTCAATTGACTTTAAAAAGGTTGTTGTTGGAACAAAATGCCACTCTTTGTATGATAAAGCTTGATATCCTCTGACCAAAAGGAAACTAGGACAGAAGCAAAATCCATCTTTCAACCTGACACTTACTGTTTGCCTTAAACTATGTGTTCACAGGGAATATTACTGAGTAAAAGGACATTCAAGAGGATATTCTCCCAGTTCAAATGTTCTGAAGTAAAAAGTTTTCTTTCAAAACTCTATATGGTTTCGCTTTTCTGTAAAAAGATTGGTGAACACTAGGAGAATCCTAATGGCCAACAAATGCAAACAACCTTTCCAAAATCTCTGTTGCCAATATTTGGTCTTTTTGCCCAAAGCATTTATGAAACCTAATAATTGATGAAATACAGGTTTATTTCATGGATAAATTACTTACTTGAGAATGATTGCTTGAGGTCTCGATTTTCTCTTGAGACTTGTCTCTAGCTAATTTGGCAGCTTCCTTCACTTCCTGGAATTTCTCTGCAAACTGAACATTAATAATGTTTACTGAAGTCATTCCTGGCCCCAAACGTTAGTGCTGTTCAGAATCACCATCACCATTATGCATCCTTCTCAAGTCAGCAAATACTGTAAGTGTGCAAAAAAAAAAAAAGCAATAGCAAGCTTTTTAGATAACTTTTAGAAAGTCAGGAAAATGATTCTTAAGAGTCTAGCAAATGCTTTCTCTAATGAATACTAGAAAACAGTCATTCAGGCTATGACTTCCTTAACTTCTAGGAGAAAGATTGGAAAGTTAATAAAGACTCACAGGTTATTACTAATATGCAATGATTAAAACCAGTATTGACTGAAATGAAGGTAAGTATAATTTGCTAACAGTACAGAAAAATTCAGTGTGCCTCAGGCAACAAAGAATAATCAATCACACACAAGAAGAGGAAGAAGTACAGGAAGACAATCCTTTTAGCATTTCACATTATTAAATACTGTGTTTTAGGTACTACTTAAATTACATTTGGAATGAACCCTTATCTCTAGGATAGTGGAAAACTCACCTTATGTATTAAAAAGATAGACAAAGAAAACACACTAAGAGCCTAGGTTACCTATAGAGTGATTAATAAGCCAAGCAAAAACCAAATTTTCATTGTCACCTGTTTTAAAGCTTCTTAGCCGAAGTTACTTCTTGTTTTTAATCACATAAATATAATTCTGCTTTATTGCTTTAACTTCAATCATGCAAAGAATATCAGGACTAACAGATAAATCAATATTTACTTTGCATGGAAACCACAACCTCAACTCTCAGCACTGATATACTGTTTTTTCCCCTTCAGAAATGTTGTGCTAAATATTCATAAGGTAGGTAAGACCAAGTCTTTATAGGCATTTTCATGGTGAAACATTCCCAAATTTCCTTTGGACTAGGAGTGTTCCATATCTACTAGAAAAAGTTGGTACTTGACCTAAATGGATTAGAGACAACAAGGAAGGGGAAAAGACTGGAAAACTGAATATATATCAGTTAGCAAGATGTAAGCCTCTCTATAACCTTAAGTATCCAAAGGAATACCAAACCTACCATCAAAAAAAAAAAGTGTACCTGAAAATGAAATAACAGCTTCTGAGCAAGAGGTGAAAAAAGAGCAAAAGACCTAATTATAACATCCATTGTACTGTGATTGTCTGTTTTTTCATCAAAAGGAAAGGAGTGTTTTCACTGACATGTGATCTCTATACAAAGCCAGGATTTGAAACTAGATACTCTCATTCTAAGGCGTAGCTAGGTGGCACAGTGAAAAGAACCCAGGCCCTGGAGTCAAGAAAACTCATCTTCATGAGTTCAAATTTAGCCGCAAAATATGTAGTAGCTATGTGACCCTGGACAAGTCATTTAACTCTGTTTGCCTCAGTTTGCTTATCTGGAAAAAGAGCTGGAGAAGGAAATGGTAAACCATTCCAGTATCTTTGCCAGGAAAACCCCAAAACGGGTCACGAAGAGTCAAACATGACTGACAACTCTGATTCCAAATCCAGTGCTCTACCTCACCAGCAGAATAAAGCTAGGTATATAGAAATGACCTTAAGAAGCCCAAACTTTTTCTAGCTTAAAGATCAGAGGGTACCTCTTTCTGGTTCAATGCTCACTGAAAAGACACAAGTTTTGATGAGCAAATATAGTTCACTAAGCTGTGTGTGTTTAGAGAAAGGTGGCTTTGCTGATTCAAAGTGAGACATGGAATTAGAAGTTGAGATGTTGCTATTAAAAAAAGGGTTTAGCAAACCCAAGCTAATGAATAACTGGGTAGTTTTTAAAGATATTTGTTGTTGCTGAGTCACTTTTCAATCACATCCAACTCTATGACCCCATTTGGGGTTTTCTTGGCAAAGATACTAGAGTGGCTTGCCATTTTTTTCGCCAGTTCATTTTAAAGATAAGGAAAACGAGGCAAACAAGGTTAAATGACTTGCCCAGGGTCACATAAACTACTAGGTTCTCTTGATTCAAGGGCTAGTACTCTATCCACTATACCACCTAGTTCTTAAGATAACTCATCTCTATTGGGAAAGATAATAGAAGACAACTAGGAACTGGGGACATCAGCAAAGGCTTCGTGGAGATGGTACTTGGGCTCAGCCTTGGAGGATGCAGACGAGTCAGACAAGGCACAGACAAGGCTGTGGAAAAATAAGATGGAGACAGGAAATAAAATGTCCTATAAAGTGAAATGGCAAGTTGGCCAGTAGTTAAAGAACATGAGGGAGCTGACCTCAAGCTAGTTTGCTAATGGCTCTAAATGCCAACTAATGGAGTTTGTAGTTGATCATAAAGGCATCAAAGAAGCCACTGACTGAAGCCTTTTAAGCAAGCAAAGTCAACTTGAATTGACAATTTGGCAGCTGTGTAGAAGATGAAGTAATGCTGACAAACTGGATAAAGGGAGACCATTTGGGAAGTTACTAGTCCAAGAGAGTCGATGACAAACTAAGTGGTTGTGGTATGAATGGAAAGGAGGGAACAGATGAGACAGATGTTGAGGAGGTAGAATTGCCCAGATCTGGCAATAAAGTATTGGAGAATGAAAGACTGAAAATGAAGATGTGCCAGAATGAGACCCTGAGTGATTAGAAAAATGGAGGTATTTTTAACTTGAAAAGTTAGAAGGGATGAGTTGTGGGGGTGGGAATAATGTGTTCTGTTTTGGAAATGTTCAGTTTGAGATGACTATGATGACTATGAAGTCATCCAAGTGGAGATATCAAGGAAATGTTAAGAAGATCTTGGAAAAAACATGGTCTACATGTCTTGTCTACATAAGTATCATCTTCTAATTATAGTGTGTGCAGGATTTAGAGCAAGTAAGCTTGTCCAAAAGACACTAACACAAATATTTGAAAACCTGACTGATGTTCCTTCTTTACACCCCATCAACTAACTTAGTGCAAACGAGATGGAAGAGTTCAGGTAAATTAACAAGAAAGTATCTGCAGTCCATTGTGATAGTGATATAGGAATCATAAATATGTTCTGGAAGAAGAGGAGCCAAGAACACTGGTTGTGAGGGAAACTGCTTGTAAGGGAAACCAATATGTTAACATGTCCCAACACATTTTTGGTGGGAAGACATCTTTGTTCCACAAGTATGGCCTCAAAGCAGAGATAAAAGAAGACCTCATATAGGCAGAGGAGGGAGCAGGGCAGTCCAATGGTATGGAACACTGCATGTAGTAATGTATTGAATAGTTTTGCTGATTTTTTCTTTTTTCTTTTTTTTTTTAACTGTCATATGGGACAGTTCTCTGAAAGGAAAGAGTGGGAAGGATACTGATGAAGACATAGGTATATAAAAACAAAATATCTCAATAAAAAAATTTTGAAGACAGCCTCACTCCTGATTTCCACTGCATTGGTAAGCTGAAGAGAAAGATATCTTTTATTTTCCCCTACTTTAATCCATTATAGTCTCTGCTCCAGAGGTGGAGTACTAGACAAAGAGACATGCTTTATTTATTCCTTTCCATAGATGTGGGTGTTTTTAAGAACACCCCAGCCACTCCAAGGATTAAAAAGGACAAATAGGAAGAGGTTTAGGAGATGCTTAGAGGCAGACGGTTTCATGTAGGGTTTCTGGACCAATATGCATTCATTTTCACTACGTTCTATAAATTATGTTATTATAGTTCTGGTTTTAAAACAACAACAACAACAACAACAACAACAACAACAAAATAATCCATATCCTGTGTCCATGTCTTTTCCTAAGCTGACATTCCTGAAATGCACTCATTTTTGGAGAAGGAAGGGAAGATAGATGTTCCCTTCTTTCTCCAAAAACCAATCACTAGCTTCCTTTAAAGCTCAACTCTAATGCTATGTTCTATTGAAGCTCTTTCTTCATCCCTCCAGTTTTTCCTGCTCCTGAAATTACTTTGCATTTACTTCACACTCTTTCTCTCGCTCCCTCTCTCCTTCTCTCTCCCTTCCTCTCTCTCTCACACACACTCTCACACACACACACACACACACACACACGTTTCCTACTACAGATTAAGGTCCTTGAAGATAAGCACTATTAAAGCACAAAGTACCTGGCAGAAAGAAGGCATTTACTAAGTTCTTACTGAATTAATACCACAATTCATTACTACTTTCAGGAGTCTAAGGTTGGATATTCTAATTTGCTAGACAGCTACACAAAGCTAAACCCACAGGAATTGATAATGAAGACACCTTCACTGCAGTGATTGCCATAAGTAACTCTAAGGAAAATTCAGAGGTATATGCACATATACATGCATGTATACACATGCACAATTATATAATGTGGACACAACTAGGAATCTAAAAAATAACTTTTATCTATTTACTATAAGCCAATCTCAGTTTATGTCAAGTCATATTTCAAGTATACTTCTCTACCCAGAACCTTGGTCATAACAACTTAACAACTGGTCAATAAATATTTATTGATTTGATTTGTAACATGCTAGGCTGACAACAAAGGAACAGAATTTAAGAGTGACAGGAATCATGACTGAATTTTGGTTGCTCTTCTTTTCCTGGAACCAAGTACTATGCATAAATGTTTATGAAGCATGTAAAATTTAAGTTTCAAATTCCTTGATTTCAATATTTTAAAAAAATTCCAATGTTTATCTATCCCTTTTGTGGGAAAAAAATCTAATTGAATCTGACATATCCCCTTAACTACAAACTATTCCTTTTATACCTCCAGTGCCCAGCAGAAAATCATTGTAAACACCCAGTGCATGCTTGCTGATGATCTCAAAGATTCCTACCAGAGAAATAGAAAGACAGTGAGAAAATAAGAGGTCACTTTCAATCCCTAACAAGGTATTTTTCTGAAAGGGCCTCAATTCTCTGCTAATTTTTGGATATTCCAGAATGATACCACCTCACAAAAAAAAGGGCCTCAAATAGCCAAAGAAAATATACCAATATATCAGTAAGCTTCCTTCTCCAAAGTTGAATTATCCCTGGTAAATGTTATGATTGGTGGCAATCTTGTATAATTCCATAGTTCTCAGAAGGAAATTTTGTCTCCACTGGCGTCCAAAGCATGTACTCTGATATGGAAAGAAGGATTCTCCTACAGCTTCCAGGGGCAGTAGAAGCCTACTAGTATGTAATGGGTCTTTCTCCAAAAACAGAACAATTAATTACTGGAACTTATTAAAGTAAGTTACCACATCTGGACCAATCAGAGGCAGGGGGCAAGGTAAGGTGGAGAATAGTCAAATTACTGGACTGTAAAAATAGTTTGGGGAAATAATTTTAAGCATAAAATATTATGAAAGTGTGGAGGAAAAGATCCTGCAAATTTAGACAGATCCTAAAAGAAGAAAACATAGCCAATCTAGACTGAGGGTAGCAGTGGAACAGAAGAGAACCTACTCTGAAGTATACAAGACAGATCACCTCCATCTGACCTGTTTAAGAACAGGTCGTATGGGTCCAATATGGGTCAAATAGGTCCTAATGGCTTAGAACAAAGAAAGAAAAAAAGACAGCTCTGGCCACTAAAGGAAAAGTCTTATCTAGAAGCCTTGGAGATTTCACGTTCACTTGTTTGATAACTTTGCTGAGTTTGATAACTCAGTCTAGAAATTTTTTGGGGCTGCTGCTTTGTCTCTGCTTATATGACTTTTTAAATCTCATCAATTTTCAAAATATCTGTTCCATATAACTTATTTCTCCAGAGTTGGAAGAATTTATCCCTAGAAGCTGTTAAAGTGGCAAGTATTGTCACATTATTCTGGTGTTCTTTGGTAGGCTAAGTCTGAGACTTCTAGACCCTATATATCTAGAAATAGGGTAAATACCTGGGGTGGACAGGGGAAGAGAGAGGGAATAGAGGTGGCCACTTCATGAATGCCTGGAACACTGAGACAAGCTCCATGAAAACAAGCCCCATAGAAAGCAAAGCTGGAAGCAACATATTCTCTCTCTTTCTCCCCCTCCTTCCTCCTTGCCACCTCTATCCTCTCTCTAGAGAGGGAATTCTCCTAGAATTCTAGAATGAAAAGAGCATTCTCATTAAGTCAATCTCTCTGCCTCCAAGTGTGGCATATCTAATTCACTCAGAAGAAAATTCATTCTG
>JAQQSW010002743.1:0-14872 GCA_028646575.1 Pseudocheirus occidentalis
TTCCATGAGGTGGAGGACTTTCAAGCATTCTTGCTGAAAAAAACCAGAACTGAACAGAAAATTTGACAATCAAACACAAGAAGCGTGGGAAGGTAAACATGGTAAAGAAATCATAAGGAACTTATCATAGTTGAACTATTTACATGCCAATATGGAAAAACAATAATAGTAACTTATGAAACTTTTCTTAGTATGAGAATAGGTCAAGGGAATACAAATGTATATATATGTAAACTTACACATATGTCTATATAGGAGGCTATATATGCGTACAAATACATATTAGAGCATGTGTGTATATGTGTACATAGAGGGTATAGGATCAATTGAATACAAAGGGATGATACTTTAAAAGGCAAAATTCTGAGGTGGGAGAGGACTAGAATGAGAGGAGACAGGGAGAGACAAAATGGGATTAATCATCCCACATAGAAGAAGCAAGGGATAACTGTTACATCTTTACTTTCATTTACTCTCATTGAATTTGGCTTAAGGAAGGAATGACATAAACTCTAAGCTGAGTATCATGCCACACAGGAGAGTAGGGGACATGGGGATGAGAGGCGGGATAACAGAAGGGAGGGCAGGGTCTGTCTGTAACAATTTAATGATCTACCTTTATTATAGCCATTGTAGTCAAATTTACTAAAATGAGAAATTCTCTCCATTAATATCTTTGGAGCCACCTTCTCTGAATATTAACCTCAATAGGCCCCCCCAAACTAGGAAGACTTTATGACACCCTTGTCAACTTTCTTACCTCTATAAAAATCTTTATGAAACCAGAATATATGCATATTGAGGATGTGAATAAACATAAGAAAGGAACATGCAGCCTTTGACAAATGACTTATATGGCAGACTACATGTTTCTGGTGTTATAGCAGTTTTTACCATTCAAAAGGTTTTGAATTAAATTGAATATAACAAAGAAGTGGAAATAATCTTTATTCTATTGTGGCTATTGTTTATTTCAAGATAGTTTTGGTTCATCATAATTAACTTTAGAATCCTCTTCACAAAAATGATATCTCTCTGACAAATATGAAATTTATTCAAGACTCTACAACATCTAGAACTACCAAGATATATCTGTTTAATGATTTACTAAGAACTAGTATCAAATAATGTACTAAACATGGATGTTTAGTTAAACAAGATGTTTACAATTGGAAGATGTACTATGCAGAATAAAAGAAAAAGCCTTCACTTTTTTTCAGTGTTTCTGTCTTTAAAAGAAAAACATTTATTTTTAATATTCATTTTTTATTTTAAATTCCAAACTCCCCCTCTCTAGTTTGCCCTTCATGTATTGAGAAGGCAAGCAATATGATAACAATAATATATGTGAAGTCATTCAAAACATTTCCATGTTAGGTTACCAAAAGAAAAAAAAGAAAAAGAAAAAGGAAAGGAAAGAAAAAGAAAGTAAAAGAAGTATACTTTGACCTACACTGAGTTCATTCTTTTAATGAAAAATTTTTAACATTTCAGTCAAATACAATTAAATTGAAATACAGATATAGAAATATACTTTCTTAGGTGCTGTTGGTTTGGAAGAATTTTTTTTTCAAAGTGTGTCTGCCTTCCTTTCTTTCCTCCTTCCTTCCTTTTTTTTTTTTTTTTTAGCTTTTTGGAGGGAGGAAGGCAGGGCAATTGCAATTAAGTGACTTGAGTGACATGAGTAGTAAATGTTAAGTGTCTGAGGCTGGATTTGAACTCAGGTCATCCTGACTTCTGGGTTGGTGCTCTATTTACTGTACCACCTCGGCATCCCAAAGTGTGCCTTTCTTTAAAAGAAAAACAAAGCCTTCACTTTTTTACAGTCAAATTATTCCCAATGTTTCTATGCAGACATGATATCATGATAGTGTCACTGAATCCCAAAATACTATCTCTAATACTCCCCCCAAAATTACATTATTGAAACTTCCTCTTTGGAGGAAAAAATAATATTTATAAAAATTTTTATTGCCATTGGTATGAAGTGTGATTGAATAGAGAGCCCATAAGATTTGTTCATGAATTATGAATAAAATTATACACTAATTAATTTATCTATTAATATGCATATATTGAGCTAGACTAAAGATGGATTAGTCCAGTTTTATAGGAATTGAAATTCAGAATTGGAAGTGAAATGGAAACTGAGGCCCTAGAAGGTTATTTGATTGAGTTACCTGTTAAGTGGCAGATTAGAGATTTGAATTAAAATCCTTTGACTGATTCAGATCCTAAATTCATTTTAATTAACCATGGTATATTTTAATTAACCACAGTATCCACCAAAACAAAGTTTCTACATTGACCATGTCTATGGATGCATGGCTACTTTTGGATTTTATGACCATCACTTTTCTTTTGATTTATCTTCAGTTTTTTAGACTCATGCTTTATAATTACATTAGTAAGACTGTTATTCAAGTTATTTTTTAAATTTTCCATAAAGTTTTTATTATTGTATAACTTGTTCTCCTACATTCATTCTGCATAAGAACATTAAGGTCTTCCTTGTTATCAATGAAAGTGTCTATTTTGTCATTTTAATTAAATTTCATCATTTTTATTTGTGGGTGGGAGTAGAAATAAATATATAAGCATTTGTATAGCACTTACTATGGGCAGCTAGATGACACAGTGAATAAAGCACTAGGATGGAATCAGAAAGATTCATCTTCCATCTTTATAAGTTCAAATCCCGGGCTTAGACACTTTCTATCTGTGTGACCCTGGACAAGTAATTTAATTTCCTTTATTTCAGTTCTTCATTTATAAAATGAGCTAGAAAAAGAAAGGGCAAACCACTCCATTACCTTTGCCAAGAAAACCCCAAATAGAGTCACAAAGAGTTTGGCACAATTCAACAACAACAAGAGCAGCAGCAATACTTACTGTATGCCTGGCACTGTGATAAATATTTTACAGATATTATCTCATCTAATCTGGATAGATAGGTGTTGTTATTTTTTCACACTTTATAGTTGAAGAAAGTTAGTGAAATGCCCAGGTTAACACAGCTAGTAAGTACCTGAGGCCAGATTTGAATTCAGGTCTACCTAACTACTCTCAACCCTCTAAACAGTATCCACTCTATCTACCTGCCTTGAGTCACAGTTTGCTCACCATTCCCCAATAGGTGGGAACTCCATGAATTTCTAATTGTTTGTTTGAAAAGAACTACTACATTTTTTTCAGTATATAAGTGTCCTTTTTCTCATTCCTTTCTCTCCTTAGGGTACAAGACCTGTCTCTATAATACTACTGTAGTTCCAGTAAGCTTATATGGTTTTTCAGTAATAAAATACCACAGACCAAAAATTTTTAAGTGAATGTAGCCCATATGACAATAGAAAGTTTCACTGAAGGCATAAATAGACTTCAGTAGATTCCAAAGAGTATAGGAAAAGTGCTTTAAAGTATATGATCGGGGAAAGCTAGAGATAGAGAAAAAACTACTGGGCTTATAGCAAAATAAAAAAGAAACAAAACAACCTAATAGATAACACACATACTTCATTGTATCCAGTATATGTATTCAAATAATCTAGAACAAGGTCTTAGAGTTGATTTTTGTGAAGATATCAACATGTGATGTAAGATGACAGATATGATTGTCTTGTTGGGAATAACATATGGAAAAGATCACAGATCCACTGAAATATCAGATTGTACTAGATGAATCTTGCCTTTCATTAGTGTTTTGTAAAACGTGTTCAGTTGATTAAGTCTGATAAGCTCATTAAGTTGGTGGGAAGAAAAGGCCAATTTGATGAAAATGTGTCACTCAAATCCAGTATTAGGAAATTTTCAGCCAATTGCAATTTAAAATACATATATGAATAAATTTTCTACTACTGTTTTTGGTCATAGCAACTCTCAGAAAACATCTACCATAATTTAAGGTAGTTGTGGCCTTAGCATTCAAATTACCACCTGTCAAGTATCTAAAGGCTTTAGGTTAAATACCCAGTGACCTCCATTTTGAAAATCCCAACAAACAAGTATTCTATGTAAAATGGATGTCATATCAGTCTTGACATTTAATAGGAAATGTGCCTTTTCCTGTTGGTAATTCATTCTGATTTGAAGTCCTTCGGGTTTCAAGGTTTGCTGTTTTTGTTCAATAATAAGAAATTAAAAACTAAAGTTTAGCTATAAACATGAATCTTGAGAATTGTATTTTACAAAAAATCCTTAGCATTAAATTCTGTCATAGTTAATAAAGCTGCCTTACAACTTTTAGAAGAATTTCATTATGAGAGGGAAATCAAAGTATTCAATTCTATTATTATCCTAACAGTTTTCTCCATTTCCTTGATGATAAAGACAAATTCTTAATGTATCAAATCGCATTTGTAGCACCATTTTCAGGCATTGTTCTACTATATAACATTTAACAGAGCTAAATGTTAGCTTATCCAATGTGAAATTGGAGTCATAATTATAACTACCCTTTTGGTGATTATAATTAGTATCTAAGACTGGAAATGATCTAGCAAATATGCTTACTTAATTTAAGCTACTTTTGCATCCTCATCTCAGTCAAGAAAATTGATAACCTAACATTCATCTCATTCCTTGAGTCCAGAAATTGACTGATTTTTTTTGTTGTTGTTTTCTGAAGCTTCATCATATCAACAATATTATGGAAAAAGAGGAACATTTTTGATGAAGACAAAATTTAATATAGAAACCATTTCTTCTGATGTAACAATAAAGCACACTTGAAAATTTCCAAAATCTGATAGGAAATATGATTTTTAAAAGTGTGGATTTATTAAATTTCCATATGTAAAGTTAAAATGGTAGGCATGTTTTCTACCTCTTAGAGTGTTAGTTCTAGTTTATTCACAGTGCTTCAAGGAATGATTTTATCTTTTCAGTTTTGCCTTTTTCTGCATTTGCTGAATTTTAATCCATTTCATCTATAAAATATCCTGTGATTCCTAAGATGTAGAAACTAGGCTAAAACCATAATTGAATGAATTGAAATTACATTTACTCCTCTTCAGTTTCCAACTGTTATGCCCTAATCAAGTCCTGGGTCACCTGTCCACCCACCACCTGAGCGTGGCCCACCGTTAAGCCCCTTTTTATTTTGTCTTTGCCCGGACTTGCCTTAAGCAGTTACAAGTTTGTAGTCTGCAATAACTTGTGGCTGCTTGGGGCAGGTCTGTGCAAGTTACCCAAAGGATAGTTCCCTTCCCCCTACTTCCTCAAATTAGCATTTTGTATTTTCCCTTATACTGTACAAGGATTATCCTGGGGGGCAAGGTTAGAGACCACCCTGTCCTGTTCCACTGACCACGCAGGGTCCCCACACCCTTTGCCCAGTACATGACCCTGGTCTATTATGGGATTTTCCAGTTCCCCTTTCCACTTGACCCTGCACCCGGACTCCACACCCTCTGCCCTGAACATGACCTTGGGACATTCCAGTCCCCCTCCTCATTCCCCTGCACCTCACCCTGTTCTGGGAGGGACCCTTATATCATCGGGGGTTGCACCCTTATGCTTTTGTACCCCTGCGCCATATTCCCCAAATAGCTAACCAATTCACTCTTCTAGCTTCTGTAAGGTCATAGCTTGGCTAGCCCCCTTTCTGTTGTAGTTCCCGTTTTCGGTCTATATAATCGAGCCTGTGAGATCCACTAGGCACTACTCATTGGAGTGTTTTCACTCGGGCAGTGGCCTGCTTGACCAATAAATCCACACCTAAATTTATCTTGAACCCAGGTCTGGGCTTGCTCTTATTCTCAGCACAACACAACCAGAGCTCCTTATCCTCCCTTCAGAAACCAAACTGAACTCACACTCCACCCCCCCACCAAAAAAAAAATTCTCTACATGATAGGTATTGTAATCCATGTTTTCTCTTCTAAAGGCAAAACGTTATTCTCCCTCCTAGGCACTCTAAGTTTCCAATCTCCTTCCAGAATTGAACATAATATTCCAGATATGGTTTCATAAGAGCATACACTACCAGCTCATCTTATTTTCTGGAGACTATGTCTCTTAATGCAGCCAAAGATCCTATTTTATTTGTTGATTGCAATGTCACTGCTTAAACATAACTCAAGAAGCACCTTCTATTCTAGATGAAACTTTAATTAATACTCCAAGCCGTAATTCCTTCCTCCACATCCACTGGCTTCTCCATCCCAACAAAAATAACCTAATATAATGCATGCCAAAACCTTGTTGAATTTTTAGCTTCAAACTCTTGTATTATGTTTTTATTTTGTTTTATGTTTTATATTCCATATAAACTGATATGTGTACATGTCACCTCCACTGATAGAATAAAAATTTAATGGTGGCAGAGATTGATTGCAAGCACTTAGCACAGTACCTGGAACACAGTACGTCCTTAAGAAATGCTTATTGGATGGAACTAAAGTGGCAGATTACGAGCAGTCACTCCCTGAACTCTCTCAACATTGCCCTCCAAAAAAAAGTTTAAAATAACACCTCAAATCAAATTTTGGAGCAGAATAGTCAACAAAAGTTCTGGACAAGACACTTTCCTGGCATAAGAATACTCTACAGGTTGGCAAGAGAAGGGTGTGGCTCAGGTATAGAGGCCTATCCAGAGCCTACATGTATTATGGGGGGCAAGAGTTTCAGAACCAGTAACAGTAGGAGCTTCAGAAACTCTTAACCCAAAGATGGTAAGGGAGTCTGGCAATAAGTCACAAAGAGATTACAGGGGACCTTTTGATGGCACTGGATACAGTTGGTGCTGGTTGGCAGCTCTATTACCCACACCTAGATATTTTTGGATAGAGAGAAGTGCTTATGTTAGTCACAAGGGAGCAATACAGATGCTGGTACTGGTACTGGTCATAGTACCATAGTCCAGAAGTCCTTCCTTGGTAAAGACCAGAGCGAAGACCAGGAAAGCAGGGGCTATACCTATCCTGAGACCATACTACCTCCAAAGGACTGAAAACTTGTAAATCACATAGAACTAGCTCTGAAACAGCCGCATGAAAAATCCTTAAGCTTGGCACATTGCCTACTTCGCCCCAAGTAACTGCTTTTGTTCAGTAATTTGAGGCTCTTTGTCACCCCATTTGGGGATTTTGTGGCAAAGAAACTGGATTGGTTTGCCATTTCCTTCTCCAATTCAAAAGATAAAGTGAGGAAAACAGGTGACCAACACAGGATTACACAGCTATTCAGTAAGCCATCTGAGACTGAATTTAAAATCATGAAGATGAGCATTCCTGATTCCAAGTCCAGTGTTCTATCCACTATACCACCTAACTGCCTCATCCTCAGGTGAGCAAAGCTTGACTTTAATATAACACTAAAAGTTAATTAAAAAGGCTAGAAAAAATGAGCAAAAAGAAAGCTACTATGGGGGCAGGGGAGAAACCAAGACAAAACTCAAAAGAAGGCAATATTGTAAAAATGCCTGCAAAAAAAAAGCCTCAAAGTAAAATGCTACTTGGATCCAAACCCTAATGAGAGTCCCTAGAAGAGACAAAGAAGATAGGAATGGCAGAGAAAAAAAATTTGGGAAAAGAAATGAGAATTATGCAAGAAAATTATGCAAAGAGAATTAACAGCATAGTACAGGAAGCACAAAAATTACTCAAGAAAATAATACTTAAAAAACAATTTACAAAATGTAAAAAAGGATTAAAAAAATCACTGAAGAAAAGAACTCTTTAAAAATTAAGACTGAGAAAATGGAAGCTAATAACTACACAAGCCATTAAGAATCAATAAGACAAAGTCAAAAGACTAAAAAAAAAAAAAGAAAAATATGTGACATATCTCATCAGGAAAATCAATAGACCTGGAAAATACATCAAGGAGACATAATTTTAGAATTATTAGGCTACTAAAAGTCATGATCTAAGAAAGCAGCTGAAGATCATACTTCAAGAAATTATCAAGGAAAACTGCCCACGTAGCTTATATCCACAAGATAAAACGAAAATTAAAAGAATTCATCAATCACCTTCTGAAAGAGATCCCAAAATGAAAATTTCCAGGAATATTATAGCCAAATTCCAGAGTTCCCAAAATAAAAAGAAAATCTTGCAAGCAGCCAGAAAGACATAAAAAACCAAACTGTGAACCCACAGTTATGATCACACAAAATTTACAAGCTACCACTAAAAAAAGTGGAAAGTTTAGAAGATTATATTGCAGAAGGTGAAGAACCTAAGATTATGACCAAAAAAAAAAAAGAAAAAAACAACTTAAACAGCAAGGCTGAGTATAATACTTGAGGGGGAGCATTGATATTTATGGAGAGGAATTCCAAGCATTCCTGATGAAAAGATAGGAGCTGAATAGAAAATTTGACATTCAGATAAAGACTAAAGAGAAGCATTAAAAAGGTAAACACGAAAGAGTGACCATAAAATACTCAATAAATTCAGAATTTTCATTCCTATGTGGGATAGGAGTTACACATGTAATTCCTAAGAACTTTACCATTATTAGGGCTGATACTAGTAGTTTACATAGATAGAGGTTATAGGTGTGAGTTAATTATGTTGGAATGATCTCAAAAAATGAGTAAAAAATACACTGAGAAAAGAGAGATAGAATAGAGAACTTTTTTCACATAAAAGAGGCATATAAGCAAGAATTTTTACAAAAGAGGGGAAATTAGAGGGTGGTAATATGCAATGCTTGAACTTGGGAATTGGTTTAAAGTGAAAAACAAACACACATACATATTATATATATATAATTTTGGATAGAGAGAAGTGCTTATGTCAGTCACAAGGGAGCAGTACAGATACTAGTACTGGTTATACACACACATATGTACATATATACACATATATATGCACATTTATATACATATACATGCTTAGTTATATATAGAAATATAACTTACTCAATAGGAAAATAAGAGGGAAGTGGCTAAAAGAAGGAGAGGAACGATAAAAGGGAAGGAAGATTAAGGGAGGCAGTGGTTATAAGCAAAATATTCCTTTGATGAAAGATAGGATAAGAGACAGAGACAGAGACAGAGAGATAGACAGAGACAGAGAGAGACAGAGACATAGAGAGAAAGAAAGAGAAGAGGAAGAGGAAGAGAAACAGAAGAAAATAAGATGGAGGGAAAGACACCGTTATTCATCATAACTGTGAATATGAATAGGATGAGGTTACCCAGAAAATGGAAGCAAATAGCAGAATGGATTCAAAATCAGAATCCTACAATATTTTATTTATAGAAGAGGCAGGAGTAGCAATCATGATTTCAGAGAAAGCAAAAGCAAAAATAGATCTAATTAAAAGAAATAATCAGGGAAACCATATTATACTAAAAGGCAATGAATATAAAACAATTATAGCAAGTTTCTCTAATAAAGGCCTCATTTCTTAAATATATACTAAATATAGAGCTGTCAAATTTATAAAAAATAATAACTATTCCCCAATTTATAAGTGGTCAAAGGATATAAACAGGCACATTTCAGAAGAAGAAATCAAAGTCATCTATAATCATATAAAAATGTCATGTCACTATTAATTAGAGAAATGTAAATTGAAATCACTCAAAGTGATTCTGGTACTATAGCAGAGGTTAGAAATTTCCAGGCTCCCTGTAAACAGAGAGAAAATCTCCATGAAATTAGAGCAGCAAAAATTAAGGGATAAAACAGCTGTTCTCCTAAGCAACTTGAGAGGACCTCAGGAAAAATAGAACCTCCAGGGACTGAGGTCTGGCCTGAAGGGTATAAACCTCTAAGCCAACTCTGTTGAACTAAAAAACAGCAGGCCTTGGAGTGGCTCTGACAGGAAGCAGACTAGGCCTCAAGAAATTTCACTTCAACTCTAAATTTGCCTCATAACCTCTAGAAATTTCACTTCATGAACTTTCACTTCACAACTTCATGAACTTTCACCTCATAACTTTGTGAACTTTCACCTCCTGAATTTTTGTCTTGCAAACATTCATCCTACTGATAGTGGGAAGATTGAAGGACCCACCATTGTTCCCAGAAGTCAGGTGGTACCTGGAGGCAATTTCTGGCTGCTGCTGTAACGCAAAAGGGAACAGGCATTTGCCTAGTGAGTATGGTATCACTGAAATGAAATGAAATGAAATGAAAGAGCATTTTCAAGCTGGAGTTCTAACTGTGGTTTAGGAGAGAAAGGGGTCTCTGAGTCTGAGCCCCTGATAGAATTCAGAAAACAACAATAAGGGGGACCTGAGGCCTAGGACAGCATTACTTATAACTTGTATTAAAATTTGATTAAAAACAAGCTCCTAAAAATAATTTCAAAATAAAATAAAAATGAGTTAGCAAAGGAAAAAGAACTCAAGCTGTCAAATCAAACTCAAGTTATCAAATAGCTAACTATTTTGGCTTCAAAGAAGATCTGGGTTCAGACTGTTTCATTTTTCTCTTTGTTTCTCCAGCTTTTATCATAATGCCACATAAAAGGTGACTCATTAATTCTCACTGAATGATTGTTTATACAAGACACTTCTCCTTTAGGACCCTCTTTTTCCTTTAGGGAATAATAAAAAGTTGCAACAAAGTGATCTAAAAAGGCTTTTTTCTAGTTTAACATTCCATAATTCAGTTGAAGGTTCTAAACATGGGAGAATTCCTGATGGACAGCAAAATGAATTGATAGGAAGTATGGCCCACTCATTTAGCCTCTGTTTGCATAAGTTTTCCTGTCCTGTAAAACAGTGATGATAATAATATCACTTACCTGCCAGTGATGTTGTGAAGAATGAATGAGAGCCATCCAGCATTTAGCACAGAATCTGATCCATAGTAAGAGCTATATAAATGTTAGCTGTTGTTGCTATTAGTAGTAGTATTTTTAATTACTGGTAAAAACAGTAGA
The DNA here is from genome assembly GCA_028646575.1 of Pseudocheirus occidentalis. Taxonomy (NCBI): domain Eukaryota; kingdom Metazoa; phylum Chordata; class Mammalia; order Diprotodontia; family Pseudocheiridae; genus Pseudocheirus; species Pseudocheirus occidentalis. The sequence goes on from JAQQSW010002743.1 coordinate 10,843, forward strand.
CTTAAAAGTATTTAGGCCATTGCTTTGGGGCCTATTAGTTGTTTGATGTCAGATCAACCATTTTTATGCCTCAATCTCTTGATCTGTACAAAAAGGCCCTGAAACATATTGTTTCTAAAATTCTTTTGAGCTCTAACCTTCTATGATACTATAAATGTTTTAACATCGGAAAAAAATCAATAGAAACAATATATTTGTGTAGTATCTAGACAGGGTTGGTATAAGTTTTGGTCTCTGAAAGCTTTGCAGTGTTACTTCTGAAAACAGTATCAAACTATCCATCTCATTATTTATAAATGATTTTTTAAAAGATATGTATTACGTATAGCAATCATAGACAGGAAGAATCTACTCTCTACCAAACATTTTATATAAATATTGCTCTCATTTAAACATAGCTGCTGGCAATCAGATTTTAAATCACCTCATTTATAGCTGCTTTTATACCTAATGAGGGATGGTTAAAAAAAAAAGACCTGAAATGAGTCATAGTAGAAAGGAATGACTTGAAATACAGTAAAATCTCTCTAATTCACATTAAGGACACAGAAAAAGGAAAACCACACAAGTGGGCATTTTAAAGAGTATCTAAACAAATGTAATTGAGATCATTTAGGCCATATTAAGTAACCTATAAATACATATTTTTATTATAAAATTTCACACATTTTGTTCTTTTTATTCTCCATATTCAAAAAGGCTCAAGATAAAAGTGGCATTCTCTTATATACCCCTCTTTTTCTAATTTTCAGGTCCTTTTTCATAATATTCTATTTTCTCGGAATGGCCCGTTCACTCTTTTTTCTTTCTTTTCCATTGAATTCCTCAATTTAAATATCAAATTTTCTAATGACCTTTTGATGAAACCCATTCCTGCTACTACATTGCCCCTTCATCTTTAAATCACATGCCTCACATAGCCCTCAGTGTCATGGATATACTTTTCATTTGTTGCTTTAGATTTGATTTTTCTGTATTAGTGTCATATTCCCTAAATAGACTTCCCCTATTAGTTCTGTGAAGACAGGAACTGTGTTGTATGAAAACTCTGTATTTTCCTCAGCACTTCACAGGATAATATATGATCTCCTTATATTAGATGTGAAACAAATACTTGTTGAGTTGAGTTATAAAATCATGATAGAACTCTATGACTAGATCATACAGAATTTATGAATGCATGCAATTGTCTCAGACTTCTGAAATTACATTTCTTTTTCACTGTATGCATGCAGCAGGTTTCTAATGATTCCAAAATAACTCAATCATGAAGAATGGTTGAGAAGTAGTGAACCTGTAGGTAGTACTTAAAACAATACATGAGGGTTAGCAGGTCATGATAGATGTATTCTTTTAAGATAAAAAGGTGATACACTTTTTCATTAATCATGTGATAGTACAAGGTTAAAATAGAATAAATATGTCTTATATAATAGCTAATGTTTATATAGCACCTATTATGTGCAAGACACTGTCCTAAGGCCTTTATTTTATCCTCACAACAATCCTGGGAGGAAGGTGCTCTTATTACCCCCATTTTACAATTGAAGAAATTGAGGCAAAGAGAAGTAAAATTATTCTAGCCAGTAAGTGTCTGAGGTTGGATTGGAACCCAGGATTCCCTAACTCCAGGTCTATAACTTAATCCCTTAGCTGCCTTATGAAACATTATTACTATTATTATTGTCTTATGTAACCGCATCTTGGTAAATAGAGGCAATTTTTCAGGCATTGATGATGATTCAATCCGAGATAAAATTTCAGGTATTTTTCCTAACTAAATGCTAGCTGTCAGACTGTAACTTCCTTAAGAATATAATTTATTTTTAAAATTTGTTCATTCATTCATGAAGGCACTTATTTAGTTATGTATGTATAAATGTTTTTGTATATATACACGTATATATACAAATATACATATATGTATGTATATGTGTGTGTGTGTATCTATGCATACATGGATATATTTGTATTCCTTGAACCTGGAATGGAATGCAGCAAGCACATCATAAATGCTTTTTTGGTTGATGAACATTTGCCATATCAAATATTTCCAATAATAATCATAATACATTGCTAACATTTATACAGTACTTCAAGTTTTATGAAATATTTTGCAAATATTATCTCTGACATTTGCAACAGCCCTGGGAGGTAAGTGCTATTGTTAACCCCATTATTACAAGTGAAGAAAGTGAGACAGAGATTGATTTGTCTAGACTTATACAACTAGTCAATATCTTAGGTTATATTTGTACTCAGGTCTTCTCAAGTCCAAGATTAGTTCTCTATCCGCTGTACTATATACCTGCCTAATGTTGTCAATTTCATGAGAGTCTGAATATATCCACTGAGATATATGCACATATCTATTATCTATCTATCCACATTATATATGCTTATATTTATATGTGCTATATAGAAATCTTAGAGGTACCTATGGTAAAGTTATATACTAAAAGAAAATATCTTAATTTAATTTAAATAGTTATTCTAAATGCTGTCCCTGGCTACTGAAGAAAACTTCTTTAGAACCTATATGAAGACATTGCTGGTAAAATCAGAGTAAACAAGAATGACCTTGGAAAAGATGCAATCCACATTTTAATGATATCTTATAGACTCTCCTTAATGTGTATCTAAACAACTTGATCCATTTATTAGATGAAATGTCCTCCTGAAATAGTAAAGATAAACGCTTTCATTTATTCTGATGGCATCTTGGCTTTACTGGCTTTGAGTGGGAATAACCTCAAGGAAGACATTCATCTGTTGGCTCATTATTACCAGAAAGGTCAATGCAATTTTTACTAAAAATAATAATTTTGTATTTAGTAGAATTTTGTGAGTGGTGAAATCGCCAATTGCAAAAATATCTCCTCTAAAATGATAAATTCATTCAGCTATTTAAGTGACATAATTTGAAGTGAAAACATCTAATAATAGTTAGTATAAAATTATTCATTCTAAAGTCATCTTTACTGCCAAAACAACAATTAAGTTAAAACTTTTCATTAGCAGCCTACTCAAGTGTTATTTTATAAAAAGAAAAACACATTTGATGATAGCTATATGAAGAGCCTTATTCCTTTTACAATTTTCTACAATTATCTTCTGCTCATTGTTCCGTTTTCTATCATTTTTCATACATGTAGTGAAGACAAATATTTTCCACATGTATAGTGAAGAAGCTTCCTCCCCCTCATCTCCAGAAAATAAACATACATAAACTTATATACCCACTCAGACACATACACATACACATACATACACACAGAGTTCTGGGTAGGTACTAAAAGTCTGTTTATATTTAGAAAGATCAAGGTTAAGAAAATAAAAAGAACTAAAAAAATACAAAAACAAAAATTAAGAAATATATTTTTAACAACATGGCACTAGAAAAGAGGTTGCTGAAATAACAAGGAGTCAGTAAGGATACAAGTATTGCCATTGAATAGTCTTATGTATAAGATCAGTCACAACTACATTTAAAATATACTTAACATACTGAGATAAGTTTGCACAAAATAAATATCTGCTTAATCATGCTAATAAACTTACTTGCTTATAAATCAGAATGAGATTAGCTTAGTCTCTTGGCAACTCAAAATATAATTATTTCTGTATAGTACTCTATGAGTGGTTGGTTAATTTGCTTATTCGTTTTTGCTGTTATTCAGTCATGTCTGACTGTGCATGACCATAGCATGGCTCCCCAATGCTTTCCATGGGGTTTTCATGGCAAAGATGCTAGAGGGATTTGGCATTTTCTTCTCCAGTGGATTAGGGTTAAAAGATGTTAAGTGACATGCTCAGGGTGACACAGCTAGTAAGAGTCTAAGTCTGGATTTGAACTCAGGTCTTCCTGAATCCAGGCCCTGTACTATATTTATTAAGCCACCTAGCTGCCTTCAGTAATTCATAGCATAAAATTAATTAAATTAATCCAAAAATGAATTTAGGGCAAAGATAGAGATTGTAAAATGCAAATGTGAAAATTTTGATTAATTAAAACTGAAACTATTTTCAT
>JAQQSW010002744.1:0-14872 GCA_028646575.1 Pseudocheirus occidentalis
CCCCTCTCCCTCCCTCCCTCCCTCCATGTCTCTCTCTCTCTCTCTCTCTCAAATTCTTCTTTATATACAGCACTGGCCTCCTGTCTCAGCCAATAGCCTGAGTATAGCCAATAGTATGAACAGGGGAGTTCATACCTTCTTAACAATGGACAGAGTACATACCTTCTATACTTAGCCCTAAGTTACTAGGTGCTAAGTATCCGATAAACTGATTACTATTACATCTGGTTCCCTGAAGGATGAAATCCTAATACTACATCTATTTCTTTTTTAAAAATTCTTATTGATATCTTTGTTTGTATATCACTTCTATTTCTCAACAAGAGGCGGCCGGGCATAGTAGAGAATCAGCCTTGGAACCAGGAAGGCCTACCTCTTACATACTGGTTGTGTGCCCTGAGCAGAGTGTTAATCTCAGAGTGCCCTAGGTAACTCTCTAAGACTCTAAGTTGCAAAGAAGGTGTTGACCTGCCTGGAGAGTTTCACTGTCAATAAAATCATTGCCTGATCTGTCCTTTCTCCCACTCCTTCCCAGAGAATCATCTCTTATAGCAAAGAATTTTTTTTAAAGATGAAAAAAAAGACAATTTAAAAAACTAATCAACATTAAAAAAAATTTGACAATATTTTCAAAATTCCACAGCTGAAGTTCACTACTTCTATAAAGAAAGTGGAGAGACCCCTTCATATAGCTCTCCTTTGGGGCCAAGTCTGGTTATTATAGATTCTCCATATTCAGTGTTGAGTAGTTTGTTATTCTTGTTTTTTTTAGTTTGTTATTCTTTCCATTTGTGTTGTTGTAGTCATTGATTATGTTGTTTTCCTAGTTCTGATTAACTTGACTTTGCTTTAATTCCTACGTAGCTTCCATGTTTCTTTATATTCATCATATTCTTTGTTTCTTTATTTCTAGGCGGTGAAGTGGCCCGGTAGAAAGAGCAGCACTGGGCCTGGGGTCAGGAAGACCTGACTTCAAATGTGACCTCAGACACTTACTAGCTGTGTGACCCTGGGTAAACAGCTTAATCTGCTTTCCTCAGTTTCCTCATCTGTAAAATGGGGATGATAATAGAACCTACCTCCCAGGGTTACATTGAGTATCAAAACAGATAACAATTGCAAAGCACTTAGCACAGCACCTGGTACCATGATAGATGCTTAATAAATGCTTCCTTCCTTCTTTCAGCTAAATAATGTTTATTACAATTGCACACAATCACTTACTTCACTATTCCCCTATTGACAGCCACCTGCTTTGTTTCCAGTCATAGGCCACTAGAAGAAATGCTACTGCATCCAATAAGCCTTTTGCTTTTGGTCTTGGCACTGCTGCTTGGAGCAGAAGCAAATTGGAATTTTGTTGGTCATTGTAGGATTGTATTTTATGTGAGGCATAGGATGTGGGCTCAGGGCCCTTTGGGAGAGATGGCAAGGTCAGGCTTGGCCTTTCCTTGTATAGTGTTGGGTGCTGCTAGCTGCTGCTGGAAGTCCATGGTCTCCCGCCTCTTTGAAAGGAGAGATGCTCCACCGGGTGAGCCCCAGGATCCTCACCTCTATTCATTGCGCCTGCCAGTGGTTATCTAAGGAGAACAGTGTATCTGTGGGAATATCTTAAAGATTTGTTCTCTCCCTTGCTCTAATTCTGACCCAAAATGCCTCTTGGGAAGTCCTGGCACCTTCTCTCTTGGTCTTTCATTCACTCATGTTGCTCCACCCATAGTATTCACACTTGACATTGAAACTGTTTCCATCTCCCACTTTACTTGACATATAGAATAGGAATCTTTGGTATATAGTAAATTTCTTCTCTCTGGAGGTATTCAAGCTGAGGCCAGGTGACTTCTTACCTGCAACCCAGGCAAATGAATACCAGGTGGATGGTAAAGAATACTTCATTGGTATTTCTCCAGAAGGCAGGGTCAACTAGTCACCAAGGTAACAACATAGGTGTTTTGTGTTTGTATGGTTCTGCTAATGGTGTTTTAGTTGCATCTAGGATAAAATGTGGCTAGGTATCATAGTAGATAGGGCACTGGCCCTGGAGTCAGGAGGAACTGAGTTCAAAACTGACCTTAGACACTTACTAGCTGTGTGACCTTGGGCAAGTCACTTAACCCCAATTGCCCTGCCTTCCCCCCCTCCAAAAAGCAAAAAAGAAAAAAAAAAGAAATTATTTGTAGAAGGAAAAGGCAAACCACTCCAGTATCTTTGCCAAGAAAATCTCAAATTGGGTCACAAAGAGTCAGACACACCTGGAACAACACAACATCAAAGGATAAAATACAAACTCCCCTACCTTGGACTTAAAGCCATCTACACTCTGGCTCCCTCTTGTCTTTCAAGACTCCCTTTATATTACTCCCTTTCCTACACCCTGCATTCCAACCAGATTGGCCAAACTTAAGCCACTGTCTCCTATCACTGAACTTTTCACTGGCTGCACCTCATGCCTGAGATAAGCTCCCTTTTTGACCTCTGCCTTTTAGCCTCTCAACTTCCTTCAGGATTCAGCTCAGGTGCTACATCCTTCTGGAGGCCTTTCCTGGCCATCCTAGTGGTTACTGCTTTCTCTTCCCTGACATTGCTTCACATTTAAAAGTGATTTTTAAAAAGGATTTAACAAGGGATTTAAAAAAAGAAGGGGTGGAAAAGTAATGATGAATCAACACAATAAAAGTGTCTTGATAGCATTTGAGGTATTCACACCCTAAACCCCCACTTCTGCAAAATTCTTCCTTCATAAAATATCAAAATCAGGTGGAATCTCTTGTATCTCAGCAGCATTTGTAGGCCATGCTTGGAAGATTTCAACCCAAGCAGGGCAGACAAACCTAGGGCTTCTAGGAACTCACCCTTCTACTGGAAACATGCCGAAGGTTAGTTTTTCTCCTTGGCTGCCATGGCCATACTTGATTGTCCCTGAGAGGGTCTCAGCTTTTGATGGCTCCATCCTAGCTAGTGGAATCTGTCACTGATCAGGGGCTCCATCCCTCCCTTCACCCCTCCTTTAGGGAGAAGCCTTTGGAGAAAGGCTCCAGCAGCTGGGGAGAACATGACACTGGAATTTAACGACAGTTAACTCCTCAGTGGTTCTGGCAGCTGACTCAGAATTACCAAATTGAGCCCTTTTCTTCGGTGATTCAGCAGAAGAGTCATTTTAGCAGCTGAAATAACACATTCAATTTCCCCCTGCAGTTTTTAGGTGACCATTTTCAGCTGGGTATCGGGTTTGATTTATTTCTGAAATGATTATTCTGCAGGCGCCTCTTGGAATATGGTGAAAGGAAACCTGGGCAATTTTCCCTCTGGCCAGTGCTTATCCATGGTCCCCAGCAGTGAGGCTGGTAGAGCTGAATAATCCAGGAGCCTGCCACGGGAAAAGGGCCATGGGTTGGAGGCTGCATTGCTGAAAGACTACCCCTGGGGAAGTGAAAGACTAGGGGACACGTGATAGATATGGAAGAGGGAGAGAAAGGATGCTATGAATCAGGACAGAGAAAAATTCCCTGACAATTCATATCCAAGAAATATTCCCTGTACAGACTCATTCAAGGGACCAATGTCATCATCATTTCAATCAATCAACAGGTATTTATTAAACACTAAGGCAGAATTATGCTAGGCACTGGGAATACAAAGAGACAAAAAACAGTGCTTGTCCCCAAGAAGCTTACATTCTATTGTGGAATGGAGAAGGGATGAATGAATACAGGAAAGGCTGTATATAGAAACACTAAATTGTGAGTTTGGGGGAAGAGGGGTATTGTAAGGAGCTCTGTAGGACCTTGGGCAAATCACTTAAACGCTATTTGCTTCAGTTTCCTCAAGAAGAAAATGAGAACAATAATAGCACCTACCTCCCAGGGTTATTGTAAGGATAAAATGAAATAATATTCATAAAGTGTTTAGCACAGGACCTGGCACATGGTAGGTGCTGTCTAGATGCTTCATTACCATCATCACCATCATCATCATTATGCCACTACTCCACCCTTGAGCCCTACTTTTGGGACTATACCAAGAGTCATTGTTCACTCTTCCACTTTTCCCTTTTCTCCCTTGCTATGAGGAGAAATAGTGAGCAGGTAAAGGGAACAAGACCTCTCTAGTTTCCCTTTTCAACAACAATCATTTTCTACTCAACAAATTACAGAACAGTCTAACAGAAGAATCTTTCCTTGCCCTCTATATTTTTCCCCTCTCCCTTCACCTCAGGAGAGGCAGAACTGAATTCTTTTTAAAGGAGCCACATGTGATGAAAAGAACATTTATAATGTACCTACTATGTGCTAGGCACTCTGCTAAGTGCATTTTTTTTGGTTTTTTTTTTTACAGATATTTGTTCCTCACAACAACCCTGTGAGGTTGTTATTATTATGATCCTCATTTCGCAGTTGAGGAGCTGATGCGGTGTAGGCTCTGGGACCACCACCCCTCCTTGAATCTTTGAGGTACATGCTCTGGGAAACCTTTTGAAGTCTGATTGAATCTTCAGGAGGGATTTGCAGAGGCTACAAGTATTTCATTGTGGCTGGGCCCAAACCTGTTACTAGCCTGGCCCTGCGTTGTCCATCTACTTCCCACCCTGGCGCCTATCAAAATATCAATTCCCCCTCCCCTAACTCATTACTGGAGTTTTACCTCATTAACTCCACCTGAAGTCCCTCCCCAAACTTATTACTGGAGTCAGACCTCATTGGCTCCTCCTGAAGACCCTTCCCAGGCTCCTCTTCTAGACCACCCCTAGATTCCTCTGTATTTAAGCCCTAGCAGAGACTTGCTCTGTGAAAGTGCCATGGGGTAGCTTAGCACAGACTTGCTCTGTGAGAGCACCATAGAATAGCTTATCAGAGACTTGCTCTGTAAGAGGCTACCTCATATCTTTCAATAAACTTTACTTTTTCTTTTCCTGAGAAGACTTGAGTGGAATTCTTTCAGCAGGACCCAGCATGTTGGAATTTTGGGGTCTCAGGCAGCCCTAACCCTCTTTGGGCACCCTCTTCAGAACCTGAGACAAGCAAAGGTTATGTGATTTACCACGGGTCATTCAGCAAGTAGGTATCTGATGATGGATTCAAACTCAGGGCTTTTGACTCTGAATCCAGCAGTCTTTCTATTGCATCATGAACTACATCATAATTGTCATTTAGAAGTTGGCAGCAGCTTCATATCCAAAGTGTTTTCCCATCTGTTCTCTCATTTATCTTTTCAATGCCCCTGTGAGGCAGAAATGATGATACCCAAGTCACAAATTGGGAAGCTGAAACCCAGAGTAATCACAACCTGGAAGTCACACAGCAACAATCATAACTTACCTTCATGCAGTCCTCTAAAGTTTATGAAGTACTTTCATCCCAGTATCCCTCTGAGACAGGGCAATTATCAGTACCCCAGTTTTATAGATGAGAAAATAGAGGCTCTGACCAGTGAAGGGTCTATGCCTGTGGTCACTAAACATCAGAGTAGGAGCGGAAATCCAGGTCTTTGGCCTCCAAGACCAGGTCTCTTCTCCTGGCACCATGGACAGTACCTGTGATACATATGTGTTCTGGGAACCCAGGCTCTCAATTCTTTATGAGCACAGGGACACGGTATCTCTTTATTCACAGGACAATCTTGATACTTACTATGGTGGGTGCTCCATCAATCAGGATTTCTGGTTTGAGGAGGACCACAACACTTGATCAATTGGATCAGAGGCCTTCTTTAAGTCTTACCCAGACATTCTGACTTAGAAGGCATTATCTGGAAGGTGGTAGCAGCTCCTGGCCCAGTGGGTGGGATGCAGAGTGAGGGACAAAGGCTGTCTCTGTTGCAAAGGAGGGGAAAAACACATGAGGACAACAAATTAAAACTAATCTGATCTGTGGAAATATTTGATTACACTGAGGTAATTTATTATGCAAAGTTGCCCTTTCAGATGTATGGAAGCTGCTTAGAAGAGTGGAATTGTAACAGAAGGGGTTTCTGCAGGCAAACAAAACCAGCTAGGAGCCTGCTCACAGCACAGCATGGAAGTTTATTAGGCAAAGATTTGGGGAGAATATCCAGAGGGAGAGTCAGGACCCTGTGTCCTCCCCCTAATCAGACTTTGTAGTATAACCTAGGGGCAAGTCACTCCATGCTCTGTATGTCTCCTTCCTTCTTCCCTCACCCCCCAACTCCATTTTTAAAAAATCATAGAAAAGCCCTAAGAGGCTTAATTCAACCCCCCTCATTTTACATATGAGGAAACTGATGTCCAGAGAAAGAAAAAAAAAAGGATTCCTCTAATGTCACACAGCTGGAACCAGAACCAGCTGAGTCTGGTGTTCTTTTCATCATGCCATATGATCTCTTACTTTTGGGGGAAGGTAGTTAGTAGTGGGCAAGTGGGCATCTTTCTATGGGAAGGTGACCTGGGGAGAGTAGAAACAGCTATGCTTTGAGTCTTTAGAAAATTCTGACTCCTTGGTTCCCCAGGAATCTGTCCTTCCTCCTTTAGGTATCTCAACTGACCCTGGTAGTTTTTATCAGTGACCTTGCTGTGAACAGTACCCAGACAAGGCTTTACTGGGAGGTGTTTAACACTTGATTCTCCAGGGGGAAAAAATGCATCCTTGACACACTTTTAAACTTAATGTACATGAGAAAAATGTTCTTTATCACTTTCTTAAATCTAGACAATCAGCAAAATAATAAAGTCTTAATTTGTAGTATTTGATGACTTCTGAGGCATAGTTGCTCACACTGAAAATTTAGCAGGTTTGAGCTGGTCCCAACAATATTCTGTACCCCAGACATTGTTTCCTTAAGGGAACTCACTCAGTAACATCTCTAAGAATGCTAATATCTTGTGCTTTTATAGGACTTTTGTATTTCTCAAAAAACTTTTGTATCTATTCTACTACTTGAGGCTCACAGCATTCCTGTGAGGTCATTAGGGTATCATTATCACCGTTTGACAAAGATCATGAGGCCTAGAAAGTTATTAACCTGCTGAAGTTCACATAGACAGTCAATGTTGGAATTGGAAGGCCTTCTAGGTCTCCTGATTCCTAGTATTCTTCTTACTATGGCATGCTCCCCATCTCACTCAAGTTCATTGTCATTACCCTTTAAGCAAGGACTCACCTTGCCCTCACTTCCAGAAGGGCAGAATTAGACACAAAGTTTGAAGACTGAAGAAGAGGCAGAACTGAATTCTTTTTAAAGAAGCTGTATGCGACAGAAAGAGCAAGAACTAAGCTGGTTTATGTAGAGAAGGGGCAACAGTGGTTATTGCTGTTGCTCAATGAACCTAATACCATCTACCTTTGAAGATAGTGACTTGTGACATTCAAAACTGTACCATCTTTCATTGAAGCACCTCAAAAGCACTTTTCTTTCGCTTCCCACCCTCCTCCTCTTCCTTTTATTCTTGTGCATTTAGATACTTGGGAGGAGGAATGAACAGTAATCTCTGAGGATCTATCTCTAGTCAGGGAGAGTTGCTGACCCTGTCAGAAGAAACTCTGAACAAGCAGCAGGTAGATGAGGGAGGGGATTTCCCCAGAAACCAAGCAGCAGCAGCAGTAGCAGTTTATCATAAACTGGAAGGAAAGCAGGAAAAGGCCATACCAAAAAAGACTGACAGGTTTTCAGAACCTGTTACAATCCATCGACCTAATTGTTATTCTTAATCTTTGCCCTGTTGATGTTTATTATTCTGCTTGTTATCTGATGGTTATTTAATCTATATTTTGTAATTACTTCCCTTATGTCCAATGTTTATGCCTCTTCCTTGTTGTACCGAAGCCCTGACCTACATTATCCTAGATGCAGGAGTCAATTATGATGTCTGTAATTTTTTTTAAGTGGCATTGAGTGGGCAGACCGGGACTTTGGCTTCATGCCCCTAAGTCCCTCTATCTGGACACCTGTCAGAGGTCTGGTTGCCCTGTAACCCCTAATTCTTGCCTCCACGTGGCTTGTCTATATCTTGTTGGTAAAACAGGAGAGAGCTCCATCTCAAGAGGACCACATTATCATGAGGGACAGGGTAAGTGGTTTGGAGATCAAAGGTTTGGGAGGAAGAAATGAGACTCTTACTTACTTAGACTTTAGGAACTCTTGACTTTCTCCTCAGGTCCCTACAGTGAGGGTAGAGTAGGATTGTGTTGGTGGTGGTGTGGATAGTGGCAAAAAAGAAAGTTGGGAAGAGAGCTGACAGGCAAGGAACAGTCAAAGAGGGAAAGGAAAACACTGCAATGTGAAACATTTCAGGGACCAAATGTTGGGGCAAACACATGCTTAAGTTGCCAAGTTTTGTAGCAACTAGGTAGTTTTTACTTCGACAACTTAATTTTCTCTCATTGCCTTTCTTTTTTGGAGTGTGTATAAAATGTTACCAGATATTTCATTTTCAGTTTCTCCGTCCCTCTGTCTCTTCTAGTCTTCCCTCTCCTCTTCTTTCTGCTTCCCTTTCTTCCTATTTTCTTCCCTCTTTCCTGGTGCCTCTGACTTTTCTCTTCCTCTTCCTTCATGCCAGGAAATGAAAGAACCCATAGCTACCTCTACAAATATGCATCAGCATATATAGTACTCATTTTTACACTGGTCCCTTACTTCTACCGGTATTGGATTATCATTGTTGGTCCTCAAACTGGGGCATTGATCATTGAATGGGCCTGATTTTGCCTGTTTTGAAAAGAGCAGGCTTTGATGAGGTCTTCCTTTACCTACTTTTTCCTGAACTCCTCCTCCCCCATGCCATTAGAATATCCTTATTCCAAATCAATGGAGTTTTTTATTTTTAATAATAAAAGGGGATAATTGTGTGGGTCTTACTAAAATCTTCTATTCTGAAAACTAAATGAGATAAATAACCCTTGACAGAGTAGGGGAGGCAATCTCACCAAATTGAATCCAGTCAATTTTAACATTCACAGAGCTAGAGGCAATTTTAGACAAAGTGTAAACGTAATGGAAAAAGCATATTCCTGATGCTGACTCACAGAACTCTGTATTTTGGGCCTTAACGATGATAAATCAATGATCTAGAAAATACACTCCCTTTCCTATTAACCAGATGGGTGCACAAATTCTCCCCAGACTTTAAGATGTAGGCACCAAAAATTTTCAATTAGTATTTCACATCCCACTACCTTATAATTATAAACAATTAGATTGGAACCCAGTGCACACACACGCACACACATATCACATACAGAAGAGACATAAACATGTCTCTACTCCCCCTCCCATCTGACATACACACACAAATGGATATCATTCTCTCTTGCCTGGTGGAGAGCCACAGGAGCTGCAAGTCCAGTGGAGCAGTGGAGCAGAACGGGGAAATTGAATTAGAGCCTTTGTGTAGGGCTGAGGTGTGGCAATGCTGACAAAGTCCCTCCAGTTACCGCTCTAGTGTACTGTGGGTTTGGGGGTGCTAAGAGATTTCCCCAACCTCTGCTCTTCTGGGAACAAAGTTACTGGAAACATGTGGTCCTTGTACTTTCTGACCTTCATTCTGCCAAGCACAGCAGTGGGTACCCCAACTACAGAGTGCATCTTCCTTGTTCTGGGAGCATATTTTGCTCAGGATACTAATCCTTATCCAACCATGAAGAGAGAAGTTTTTGTTCACTTTCCTTGCAGTGGAAAAACCATGTCCAAATCTTCTCTGTGGAGCTTTATAGGAAATAATATGAATTTCCTATTCCTATTCCTAAAATATAGGAAATAAAATGGAGGGATTGAGCCAGATATGGTCTCACCTGTAGACCATATGATCCTATGCACTCTGTACAGGATTGGTAGGTGGCAAATAGCTTGGAGACAAGCATATCACAATAAAAACAATCAACACTTATATAGTGCTTTGAAGTTTTCAGGGAACTTTGTGTATATTATCTTCTTTAAGCTTCACAACAATCTCATGTGGTAGATATTCCAAGCTTGACTATCCCTACTTTATGAATACAAGAGAAAGTGAAATTCAAAGAGGTAAGTGACTTACCTAGGGTCAAAGATCTAGAAAATGTCAGAGGTAGAATCTGAACCTAGTTCTTTACTGACTCCAAGGTCAGCACACTTATCACTATATCATGTGAAAGGATACTTGAATCACTAGAATCATAGGTAAAATAGGTGGTTTAATAGACTGGATAATGTTGCAAATTGGCAACTGAAAGGCCAAAAATTTGGTGGGGCAAATGCCTGCATGACTTAGCTATTTGGATGGAGACAGAAGTAGGGAGGATGAGGGGATCCATGCTGGAATATGACACAATGGCATCCTTATCTTACAAGGGCTGGACAGAACCAAATGTGAATGAAAATGCTTATAGTATGAACAAGAAATCTGGACATACCCTTAAGCTTTAATTTTGGCCCAGAAAGACAGTGAAGTACACAACTTGATTCAAAGTTTATAATACATAAATTGCTTCTGGCAAGATGTATGCAACACAACTGGGTGGGAGACCTCCCTACCCAGCCCTGGGGGTGTTAGAGTCTAGTTGGTTTATGTCTTTTCCCTTGACTGAACAAAGAGAACTAAATCAGGCTGGAGTAGGAACAGCCTTGATTTCGAATGACATGCTTAGTGGAACACAGTTATCCCTTCAACACCTTGGAGGTGTGGTGTACCTAGGATCTGGAAAATCAGTGTAAAATACTTTGGCCCTACCTTCATACCAGAGGAAAAAAAAATCTGGCTTCATGTTTTTTTTCTTGATATTATACAACACTCTACATATATTTTATGTATTTCTGACTTGCCAGACTTTTTCTGTGTAATCTGCTGGCCTTCATGTATTGTCTACAGTTTCTGTAGAACTTCTCCAAAATTCCCATTTAATTTCTTATGCTGACCTGCAGATATATCTAAACTGTGATATGGAAAATTGTGATGTGAAAACAATAATTGTACTTTCTCATATTCTATTGAGAGAATGTAATGTGTCCTCTTCTCCCTTAAGCTGCATTTCAAAACTTCTTGGCATAAATCTCCATTCTCTCCTTTTTTATTGCAATCTCTTATAATGGGATGACCTTTCTCTCCCAAGGCCAGACTCTCCACCTCTACCCTTGATTACTCCATAATAATCACCTTTTCCTCTCTCTAAACTCTAGAATAATTTATTTACTGGGCTGATACATCTATACTTACAAACATCTCCAAGTTTCCTCCATTTTTAAAAGAAAACACAACAAAAAACTCATGTGTGTTTCTACCACCCCCTGAAGCTATTGTCCTATTCTTATCCTCCATTTCATAGACAAATTCCTAGAAAAATCTGTCTAGACTTGTTTCCTTTATTTCATCTCATCTTATTCACTTCTCATCATCCAATGGAGACTTCTTTCTCCAGAATTACTGATGTGCTCATACTTGCTAAATATGATGCCCTTTTCTCAATCCTCAACCTCTGAGGTCTTCCTGAAGTATTTGCCACTGTTGATTACCCTGTTCTTCTGAATATTCTCTTCTCCACAGGTTTTTATGATGCTACTCTCTCTCTTGGTTTTCCTTTCCATTGGCAGATCATTCTCAGCCTCTCTTGATGATTATAATCATCCATATAATATCCCACCCCTTGCCTATGAGTCTAATCCAAGCATCTATCTCTTCTCTCTCTCTATTCTCCTACTTGGACTCAGTTATTATCTCTATTAAGATGGCTCCCAAATCTGTATGTCATCAAGTCTTTGTGTTTCTTATCTGAACTCTAGTCTTATATCATGAATTTCTTTATTGGATATTCTATAGGCCCCTCAAATTCAATGTCCAAAACTCTTTTGAACTTCCTTATTTCTATCAAGAGAGAACTATCATCCTTTAAGTCACTCAAGTTCATGGCCTCTGAGTCATCTCACACATATCATTCTTCTTCAATCCATATATCCATTTACCAAATCTTGTGATTCTTTCTCCACAATATTTTCCATATACGTCCCGTTCTCTGAATTGCACAGTCACCCATCCTTGGATCAGGTTCCTACTGTCTCTAGTCTGGATTATTTCAATAAGTATTTTTACACATATATGGATCCCTTCTCTTTGCCTTTGACCTCTTTGGAGACTTAAGCCTACAGTGACTATTGGCTCAAATGGCATACAAAGTTTAATGATTTTTGAGCTATTGTCCTCAATTGGTCTCCTAGATGAATGGGCTAACTGATAAAATCACTGAAAACTTGTCCTCTCAGTGCTGCTCCAACAATCACTCTTTACCCCTTTTGTAATCTTTTCTCACCTGAGGCGGGGTGAGCTGGAACCTCAGAGTTGTTACCATTTTATGTTTCTGTTATTAATTTAGTTCATTTTAATGCAATTATTGATATGTTGCATGTCTTCCTTCAGGAATTACTTTTTTATAGTTTTCAGAGGAAGAAATCAAAGCTATGTATTATGAAAAAATATTCTAAATCACTAATAATTGGAGAAATGTTAACTAAAACAACTCTGAGGTATCACTGCACATCCATCAGATTGGCTAAAATGACAGAAAAGTGAGATGACAAATGTTGGAAAGGATGTGGGAAAATATATATACTAGTGCTCTGTTGATGAAGTAGTGAACTCTGGAGAGCTTTCTGGAGAACAGTTTGGAACTATGACCCAAAAGCTATAACTGTTTCCTTTGACCTGACAATACTAGATCTATATCCCAAAGAGATAAAAGAAAAAGGAAACATTCATATGTATGGAAAAATTTATAGCACCTCTTTCTGTTGTTATAAAGAATTGGAAGTTGAGGATATGCTCATCAGTTGGGGAATGGCTGAATATGTTATAGTATATGAATGTGATGAAATGCTATTGTATTGTAAGAAATGATGCAGGGCATGGTTTCCAAAAAACACCCGGGAAAACTTATCTGAACTGACTCAAAGTGAAGTGAGCAGAACCAGGAGAAGAATTTACACATTAATAGCAATGTTGTAAAGTTATTGTAAACTCATAAAAATTTCTTAACTCTGATCAACACAACAACCAATCACAATTCCAAAGGACTTTTATCCACCTCCAGATAGAGAGCTGATGGAGTCAGAGTTCAGATTGAAGCATCGTTTTTTCATTCTTCTTTTCTTTCTTCCTCTCTTCCTTATCCTCTGCCTTTTCCTTTCTTCTTTCCTTCATTCCTTTCTCTTTCTTTCTTTCTTTCTTTCTTTCTTTCTTTCTTTCTTTCTTTCTTTCTTTCTTTCTTTCTCTCTTTCTTTCTCTCTCTTTCTCTCTCTTTCTTTCTCTCTTTCTTTCTCTCTTTCTTTCTCTCTCTTTCTTTCTCTCTTTCTTTCTTTCTTTCTCTCTCTTTCTTTCTTTCCCTCTTTCTATCTTTTCCTCTTCCTTCCTTCCTTCCTTCCTCCCTTTTCATTCTCCATGGGGGGGGGGGAAGAGGATTTGAAACAATATAAAAACAAAATTTAAGAAAACAAAAATGACCTGTTCAAATATTTCAACCATTTTTCTTTTGGGGAAAGTTTACATCAATTACATGTATATCTTGTATATCAGGAGTTTATCAGGGTAATTTGCTACAAAGATTTTACCCATTAACAATATTCCTCCTAATTCTAACTGCATTGATCTTGTTTCTTCAAATCCTTTTCAGTTTCAATTTAAATGAACCATTTTATCTTTGGGGATCTTCTATCATTTACCTGTCCAAAAACTTTTCCTTCATCCATAGTTGTGAAAAGTATGACTTTACTTGCTCCTCCAATTTATTCATGATATGAACTTTTATATCTAGGTCATAAATCCATTTGAAGCTTATTGTGGTATATGGTGTGAGATGTTTGTCTAAGTCTAATTTTTGACAAGCTGTTTTCCAATTTCCCCAGCAGTTTTTGCCAAATAATGAATCTTTATCTCAGTAGTTGGTACCACTGGGCTTATTGAATACTCTACCATTACATTCAATTGCTTCTGGATCTTGTCTATTTAATCATACTCCTTCGATCCTATCCCCTTCTCTTATCCCCTCTAGTTTTGAGTCTTATTTTATCTAATGTCTATTTCCCTGCTGCCTACAAACATGTCTATGTTTTGCCCATCTTTCAAAAATACTCACTTGATTTATCCAATTCCCAACTCCCATGACCCCACCTGTCTATTGGTCCTAAATTCTTCCTCCCATTTTTGACTAAATTCCTTGAGAAAGCTATCTTTACTAGGTAATTCTCTTTCTTCTTTTCTTGCTTGCTTCTAAACCCCCTGTCATTTGGCTTCCAACGTCATCACTCAACTGAAACTGCCTTTCTCAATTTATCAATGATCTCTTAATTGCCCAATATAATGGTCTTTTCTCAATCTTCATTATAGCTTATCTCTCTGCAGGGGGAGAGGGAGAGGGAGAGGGAGGGATAGAGACAGGGAGGGAAAGAGAGAGAAAGAGAGAGAGAGAGAGAGAGAGAGAGAGAGAGAGAGAGAGAGAGAGAGAGAGAGAGAGAGAAAGTCTCTTCTCTAGGTTTTTGTGACAAAGATTTCACCACATCACTGCCCTACTCAATTCATTCCAGTGGTCTCCTACTACCTCTAGGATCAAATATAAAATGCTCTATTTGGCATTAAAAATCCTTTACCACCTGGCCTCTTCATCTTTACTCCTTTCCACATACCCTACAATTCAGTTATTCTGGCCTTTTTGCTGTTCTTCACACTCTCTGTGCCTTCTCTATAGCTGTTCCCATTACCTGTACTGCCCTCTTTCCTCCCTTTCTCTTCCTGGCTTCCTTCAAGACAGCTCAAATTCCACTTCCTGCAGGAGATTTTTCTCAGTCTTCCACCACCTCCCCATTCCCTTCTCTATTACTTTTTATTTATACCTAGTATATCTTCTATGTACGTGGTTATTTGATTATTATTTCCTCCAGTAGAATTTGAAGTGCTTGAAGGATTATG
>JAQQSW010002745.1:0-14871 GCA_028646575.1 Pseudocheirus occidentalis
GTCTTTTTTGTCCATAAAAAAGGATTCTAGAGTTTTACTGCTGTTCCTAGCCTGCTTCTTTTTTCTCATGTTGGCCAGTCTATTAATTGCTTGGTTTTTTTATCTCTGTGGAACTCTGCTGCCTGGAGGGGGAAAGCTCTGTCCCAAATCACTGGGACCCTCACAGCTGCTGGAGTTCTTAGTGGGGTGCTGCAGCCCCACCTCCCAGCCTTGGCTCACTGAAAGTGCACCCCAGGACCACCAGTCAAGACCATGATCCAGATCCAGGCCACTCAATGCAAGAGCCCTTGGCCCTGATGGATTGCATCAGCCCCCCTGCTATCTGCAGGCCGAGGGCTCTGAAGCAGCCCAGTGGGGGCCACTGAAGCTCTCAGATGTTCCTGCTGCTACAGCCGCCTCCTGCTGCTTCCTTGCCCTGGGAGCAATTTGGCCGGACCCGCTCTTCTCCTCCCGTTAGCAAAATCCACTGACCTTTCTCTTAGTCTTTTTGTCTTCTGGCCTGATAAGTGTGGTAGCTGTGCCTCCAGTGCAGCCTATGTGCTCTCCTATAGCCACAGTTCCCCGCCCAATGCCCCAGGGCTTGACCTGGCGGGGGTTTCGCCAGCGGGTCCCAGACTGCTGTTAAGAGCCCCGCCTGCTGAGCTGCCTGTGGCAACAGATGTTCTTTCTGTCTTTTGGAGAGTTTTGGAGCTTGAAAATCTGTCCCATTTTATGAGTTTTTTAGCATGTTTGTGTGGGAGCTGTGGTGCTTTGCTGCTTCTATGCCGCCATCTTGGCTCCGCCACTCCTAAAATAAGTATTTTTAAAAATATGGTACAATAAAAAAGATGAAGTCCATGAAGGTTATGAAACTACAAGTCTATGCATAGCTTCCTATTCCTTTCAAATATAGACTAAATAATTATGTAAATTTCTTTTTCTTTCCTCCCCCCACTAAAGAGATGGCTACTATTACACAAAAATGGGTTGCTTCATCTCTCTCTCTCCTTTCTCTCTCCTTCAAATTATTCTAAACATGTTCCTCTTTATCACTCTGCATGATGATGCGATCTTTCTTCATGTGCCTTTATAGTTATTTTAGGTATTTATAATAGACAAAACAATTTATTTGGTTAAAGTCATTCCTCAAACATTTAAATGTCACTGTATGCAACGTCCTCTTGGTTCTTCATATTTTTTTCTTAAACATTTTATGAAAGTTTGTCCATGTCTTTCTAAAATCATTGAACTTACCATTTCTCATAGTGCAGTAATAATCCATTACAATCAAATACCACAACTTGTTCAACAGTCCCCAATCGATGCATTTTCCAGTTCTTTGCCACCACAAAGAGAGCTTCCATAAACATTTTAAAACATAGGTTCTTTTCCCTTTCCATGAAGTATCTTAGGAAATAGACCAAGTAGTGGTATTGCTGGGTCAAAGGGTATATAGGTCATTGAATAACTCCCCATCATTCTAGATTGCTCTCAAAAATGGTTGGATCATTTTTCAGTTCCACCAATCATGAATTAGTGTCCCAATTTTTCCACATCACTTTCAACATTTTTCACTTTCCTTTCCATCATTTTAGCCCATCTGGTCCATGTAAAATTGTATCTTAAAGTTGTTTTAATCTGTATTTCTCCAAACAACAATGACTTAGAGAATTTTTATAGGACTAAAAATTATCTTGACTTCTTCATTGGAAAACTTTCTGTCCTTATCTTCTGGCCATTTATCAATTGGGAACTGACTTGTATTTTTATCAATTTCATAAAATTCTTTATGTATTTTATATATGAGGCCTTTATCTGATAAACTGTCTTTAAGTCCCCGTTTTCTTCTAATTCTTCTAATCTTGTCTACATTTGTTTTATTTGAGCAAAACCTTTTTTTAATCTAATTGAAATTATCAATTTTACACCTAATTTAACCTTTCTTATTTATTCATAAATTGTACCAAATTTCTTAGCAGACTTCTGTGTAGGTCAATGATCTAATTCTCCTAACAGATTTGAGCATTCCCCTTCTGGTAGAGTAGTATGGCAGGGGCTCGGGAAATTTGCTCATCTTCCATTGAGAGAATCTCAGCTTCTTAAAGTTCATCTCTTTTGGTATGTCTGATTGTCCCGGACTTATCACCTTATCCCAGGAGCTTCTCAGACCCTCTGTGGCCTTCTAGTCTAATTGTTAGCTTAACTGGAACCCTTTGTGGGATATTCCCAACAGAGTTATTCAGCCCCTTCTTGGTAACTGATAGTGATGGGAAGCTCATTCCTGCCTGAGACATCCCATAGCTCTTTTGTGTAGGTGTTAGGTAATTTTTATTATAAGCAAAATAATAATGAACATTTCCGTAGTGTTTTAAGGTTTGCAAAGCAGCTCGTATGCATTGTCTTATTTAATCCTTATAGTAATGGGGGGGAGGTTGGTGTTATATCCACACTTTATAGATGTGGAAACTAAGTCTGTGAGGGAAATGACTGGGACACATGGGGTCACCTCAATAAGTAAGTGTTTAAGGCCAGAATTGCCCTTTAGTCTCCTTGACTTCAAATTTAGGCCTCCCTCCAAACACTGCCTCTCCCCACTGTCCCAACTCCAAACCTTTCTCTGCAACTTCTTCCTTTCTGGGGTTCGGCAACAGAACCCTTCTTGTTCTGTCCTCTTGGGCCAGACATTAGAGTGCATAGAAGGAGGGAGATGAAGCTGTGAGTGTACAAGGCCTTGAATGTCATGATAAGGAGCTGTTTTAAAAAAAAATTAGTAGGCAGTGGGGAGCCCCTGAAGGTTGTCACATTGGATGGGAAAGAACCAAACCCAAGGTAGTCATGAAGAAGTAAACAGTGAAAAGAGATCAGGATTCCAAGTCAGAGAATAGGGATTTGAATGAGATTATAGGCTTCCATTCCAGCTGTTAGAAGTCCTAGCTGAAAGAAATCAAAGCTATCAATATTCACATGAAAAATATTCCAAATAACTACTAATTAGAGAAATGCAAATTAGAACACCTCTTAGGTATGACCTCATACTTCTCAGATTGACTAATGTCAGTGAAAAAGGAAAATAACAAATGCTGGCTAGGATTTGAAAAGATTGGAACACTAATGCATTATTGGTGGAGTTATCAATTGGTCCAACCATCCTGGAGAACAATTCGGAACTATGCCCAAAGGGCTCTAAAACCATGCATCATCCCCTTTAACCCAACAATACCACTACCAAGTATGTACCCCAAAAAGATCATAAGAAAGGGGAAAGGGCCTATGTGTACAAAAATATGTATTTTATATAGTTTTTTTATCTTTACTTTTTAACATTCACTTTCATAAGATTTTCAGTTTTAATATTCTCCCCCTCCCTTTCCTCTTCGCTCTGCAAGACAGCATGCAATAGGCCCTACTTATGCATTCATATTAAACATTTCACATTAGTCATGATGTGAAGAAGAATTAGAACTAATGGGAGGAACCACAAGAAAGAAGAAACAACATAAAACAACAAAGGACAAGTAGAACAAATTATGGTCTGCTCCCATTTGCATTCAGATGCCAAAGTTTTTCCTCTGGATATGGACAACATTTTCCATTGTGTGTCTTTTAGAGATGTCTTAGACCATTATATTGCTGAGAAGAACTAAGTCTATCAAAGTTAGTCATTGCACAGTGGGGTTGTAAGTGTGTACAATTTTCTCTAGGTTCTGCTAGCTTCACTCTGCATTAGTTCATGTAAGTCTTTCTAGGTTTTTCTTTGATCATTCTGTTCATCACTTCTTATAGCACAATAATATCTCACCACAGTCTTTCCAGAGTTCATGGAAATCCCCTCAATTTCCAATTCTTGGCCACCACAGAAAGAGTTGCTATAAATATTTTTGTATATATGTGTCCTTTTTCCACTTTTATGATCTCTTTGGGATACAGATGTAGTTGTGGTATTGCTGGGTCAAAGGGCATGCATAATTTTATAACCCTTTGGGCATAGCTTGGAAATATTTTGTATGACTTCATATGTAAAATGGGTATTAAATTTCTGGTCTTCTCAATGAGGAAGGAAGGATATAGAGGGAAGGAGCACATTTGAAACTGAAAATAAAAGTAAAAAAAATTCATTAATTTGCTTCCAAGCTCAGCTCAGTTCAGCTCAGGTGCCCCCTCATATGAGAGATGGTGGGGTGGGGTTTTTCTAATTAATTGTTTGTGCCATATTTAACAAAATATGGCTTTGAAGTTATCTTGTGAATTCTTGATCCAGCTCAGGTTTGGAAATCTTTCCAAAAAGAACCGAAGGACAGCTAATGGGGTCACACAGTTAGTCACTCACTGAGACCTGGCTGTCACAACAGCTACATTTGCCTCTCATTGTAACTGATGCTTATGACCCCTGCATTGCCTCTCTAACTCAATCCATCTGACTTCTGCTGGGGCCCAGGCCCTCACTGCCTCTTGGCTGGGATTTTGAAATAGTCACCTGCTTCCTTTCTCTCCTCTTCATCATTACCCAGTTTCAAAGTTGACATTCCTCCAATAGAGATCTAACCTTGCCATGACTCAATCTGCCCATCTTCAGTAGCTCCCTATTCCCTACTGGGTTTAAATTAAAAAAAATCCTTACATTGTCATTTATTGCCCTCTATTCCAGTCTTACTCAATATTGCTATCATACCTTCCCCACCCCACCCTCTACAATAAAATTTTTCCTATCTTTCCAGTCTTACTAAATATTACTTTCACTCTCTCCCCACCCCAGCCTATCTCTTACTTCCTATTCTTTTCAAATTTGCCTATCAGTTTCTCATTTCTACCATTTCACTTCCCATCTCTTTGCCTTTGCCTTTGCCCAGGTGGTCCTCCATCTTTGGAATGACATCCTTGCTCATCTCTGCCTCTTAAAATCTCCAACTCCCTTGGATACAAGGCTTATGTACCACCTCCTCACATGCAGGCATTTCCTGATTCCCCTTTTATGGACACTTAAGTCAGCTCGGTTATCATCCCTGGACAGGGTGTGTTAGTCTACTCCCTCATTGCTTCCTTGCCATCCCCACAAAATTCCAAGAAAAATCTCTGTCCCTGCCACCTTTTCCTGTTATTTGAATCCCCATAGCTGAACAGAAGTTCCTTAAGGATCAGTGTAGTGTCAGGTTTTGAATTTGCCTTCTCAGTGCTTGGCAAATAGAAAACAATGCTTATTTATTCATTGTTTTGGTCTTGAAGCACTTGGTTCTTTTACATGAATTTTATATTTATTAATGTGCATGTACATGTTGCAGCCTTGTAGTAAGAAGTAAGGTCCATGAAGGCAATTGGTCAGATAGTTTTTATTAAGGTCTCCCTATGTGCCAGGCACTGTGCTAAGAACTGGGAGCATTTGGGGTTGAATGATGAGGTTGGAAGCCTGTTGGCCTTGGGTTACGAGAGGGCAGGGACTGTTGTGTTTTTGTCTGTGTACTCCATGCTGTCATGGTGTCTAGTAGGCGTTTGATAAATATTTATTGAATTAAATGGTGATAATGCTGGCTAGCCCAAACAGACTATATCATGCCCAAGATTCTCTACTTAAGAAAGCAGGAATGGTATCATGATAGTTGAGAAAGATTTCAACAAAAAGGTAAGTTGCTGTACCATGGCATATAGTGTTCCTACTCAGCTCATCAGCCTGAGCATTCTGACTATGTGAGCAGTGGGCAGGAAGCCCAGCCTTTATTCTGGTCCAATCTCCCATCAACACATCTTTATTATACTGTCTTGTGGGGGATAGGAAATCATACATTTCAGTATTTGAAGGTATGGGATTAGAAGGAACAATCCCATTTTATATATAAAAAAATCTGAGAGCCTGAGAGGGGGATGCACTTACTCAAGGCCACATACAGAGTGAGGAGCAGATTCTAACTCAGTGACATAAGAAGCAGCCATGTTCACTAATTGCCTTGTTTATAAGTGT
Organism: Pseudocheirus occidentalis; assembly: GCA_028646575.1. NCBI lineage: Eukaryota > Metazoa > Chordata > Mammalia > Diprotodontia > Pseudocheiridae > Pseudocheirus > Pseudocheirus occidentalis. Next base: position 5,930 of record JAQQSW010002745.1, read on the forward strand.
AATTTCAACAACTCACTGGGCGGCAGTCAGGACTACAGATAAAAGATGTGGCTGGGGCAGTGTGCCCAGTAAAGAAGAGAGGGACACTGAATAGGAATGAATGGGAAGCCTTGTGCTTGGGTGCCAAGTTAGTAACAGCAGCAGCACCTACAATGAAGACATCAGTTTTGTGAAAAAGATACAGGTTATTTCTCGATGGTGACAGGACTGTCCAAAAAGCCAGCTTGGCCTTAGGATGCATCCAGGGAGTGCCCTGAAAAGACAGACCCACTCTCCACGTTGTTCTTCATGGTCTGATCCCATCTGGAGGCCTGGATTTGGTTTTGTATGAGAGAGGTACTATGGGAAGGGTGGGGCAAGATTGGAGCTGGGTCAGAATTGGCTTCCCCATAGAGTGAAGGCTCCTAAGCCCTAGTCATGGTAGCATTGTCTGGAGGAGCTTGGGACATATTGGCCTGGAGGAGAGAAGGCTTAAATAGGGAGTAAGGCAGGAAAGGGGCATGGTCCATGTCATTGGTTTCATGTTGCATTCAAATGACTCCCATGCAGAAGAGGGATACGATGGGTTTTTCTTGGTCCCAGAAGGCGGAACCAGAAGGCAGAGACAGGTGATGATTACACAGTGTCACATTCCACAACAATGTACAGAAAATACTGCAATTAAAAACATTTCTTAAGCACTTAATATATTCCAGGCACTGTGCTAAACTCTTTACAAATATTATCTTCTTAAATCCTCTATTATTATCCCTGATTTTACAATTATATTGAGGCAAACAGGGTTAAGTGACATACCCAGGGTCACTGAGCTAGTAAATGTCTGAGGTCAGGTTTGCTCTTGTGACTTCCTGACTCCAACCCCAGTGCTCTGCCCACTCGCTGTACCACCTCGTTCTCTCTGTTAACTTCCAGTCTGAGCTTTGTAGCTGAGATCCCTTACTGACTTGTGGGAGATGTTGGGTGGGGCTTATTATTGCTACCAAGGTTAGACTTGATGGCTTCTCAGGTCACTTCCCACTTTGTGACTGTGGGGCAACACACCCAATCCCTCTCCTTTCCCAAGGCCAAAAAGATGCATCGTTTCATGACAGCATTGCCTTGTAGTATCCATATTATGCTTGGGCCATGGGGGCACCATTCAGTTTGGTTCTCAACCTTCCTAATGCTGTGACTCATCTGTGGGTGTATCTGCATGTAGGCAGACCCACCTGGAGATGGATGAGGTATCTCAGTTCCTGAGGCCACCAGAAATATGTGTTTTCCGATGGTCTTAGGCGACCCCTGTGGAAGTCATTCATCCCCTAAAGCGGTCACAACCCACAGGTTGAGAACTGCTAAGTTAGTTGGTATTCATGTCCAATTTCTGCTACTGAAGATGAAGTCATAAAGAAAAATCTAGAAACAATTGGTGACTTCAATGGGAAAAGGGTTGTATGAGTATAGGATAACCCAGCATTCCAAAGCCTGAGGTATAATTGAGGTATAAATGGGGGCACAGTCCTTTTGAATTGTCAGAACTCTGACTATCCTGAAGCTTTAATTTATAAAGTCATTTGGAGGGGGCAGGGGATGTTCAAGGATCAGATGATACTCCAAAAGCATGAAATTGATTTCTATCTTAATAGAGAGCAAAATCACTGCTCCTTGATGTTGGAGGTTCTTGCAGATTGGTGCATAGAAAGGTTGCCAGCAGGTTTGAGCCCAAGTCTAAATCAATAACAGATTTAAAGAAATGACAATTATGAGATAATATTGTAGGTCATCACAACCATTTCAACCAAATGCATTTCAACAGGTATTGTTCACTGAAAAATAGCAAAAAGACCAAAGCACCTCTTCTTCCTGTGTCAAGTCTCAGCCAATGAGCCACCTTTCCCATAGAGCTCCCCCTAGCTAGGAGTGTCCTGTCCCTCTGGGTTTTTTCTAATTCACAATGTCTTCACTAGTGTCAATTTCATGTTCTCACATCCCATTAGACCATAATCTCCTTGAGAACAGGAATTTTTGCTTGTGTTTTCTTCTTTGACTTTTGGCAACTACATGATGCTCTGGACCTGGAATCAGGAAGACCCAGGTTGAAATACAACTGAAAACATTTATTATCTGGAAGACTCTGGACAAGTTAATTAACCTGTGCTTGCCTCAGTTTTCATAACTGTAACATGAGGATAACAGCACCTACCTCCCAGGTTAGCTGTCAACATCGAATGAGATGGTATTTATAAAGCTCTGACTTAGAACAGGGTCTAGCACACAGTAGATGTTTCACCAAGGCTGGTTTCCTTTTTCAGTTGTAGGAGCCACTAGAACATCTTGTTTATTGTAATTATATAATAGATGTTTGAAAGTATTGGAATTGACGAGGTAGGATCTGACAGGTTTTGGGCTCTGCTGACACCACCTTCATGACTCTAGAATAACTTTCATAGCCTGATGAGGTGCTGGAGGAATGCTTTTCTATAGGGGTAAAAAGCCTCGGAGTAGAATAGTATCTGAAGAAAATCACAAACCTAACTAGAGCTAAATAAAAAATAAATGCAAAGTAGTTGGAGGTCATAATTCATCTTTAAGAACTTGGAAAGTTGGGTAAAGGGGGATATCCCACCATGCCCATTCTTTTGAAGTCGAGTTGTGGATTCTTAGGAATAGCATCCCATAGGCAGAAATTCAGAATGGCAACTGGTGAGGCTCTGGCATCTTCCCTTTTGGGAAGTGTCCCAGTGTCCATTGCACCATTATCCTGACAATATATGCATATACCATGATTGAAAAGGGTTTGCTGTGATGTGGAGCTCCTTACCACCCACCCATGTGCCAACTGAAATAAAACCAAATACCCCAAGTATTAGTTGTGGCTAACTGGCAGCATAGTGCACAGAGTAGCAAGACCTAAGTTCAAATCTGACTTCAGATACTGATTAGCTCTGTGATCCTGGGCATGTCGCTTACCCCCTATTTGCCTCTGTTTCCTCATGTGTAAAATGGGGAATTATAAGAGTACCTATCTCCCAGTGTTCTAGTGAGGACCAAATGAGCTAATGTTTGTAAAGTGCTTAGGACAGTATATGGCATATAGTAGGTGATATATACACATACATACATACATACATTCATACATACACACATATATTCATAACACACATACATCCATACACACATACATGCACACATACATTCCATACATACACACATGCATACACACATTCATACATACACACATATACATTCATACATGCACACACATCCATACATACACACATTTATTCATAACACACCCACACATGCACACATACATGCACAATACATACATGCACACATACATGGGTATGTGTACGCATATATGCATAATCCATACATGCATATACATATACACACATTCATATGTACATATGTGCATACACACATACACATAAATACATACATACTTACACACATATGTATGTTGTCTTCCTCTTCCCCTTCTACTTCTCATTCTCTTCCCCCTCCTTCTTCTTCTCCAGGAAGGAGGATTCAATGGCAGGCTTATTCAATGCCCTCACTGGACCCATAACCCTAGCTTCAATTGCATCTCCAAAGGAACCTGGACATTTTTGCTTCATCTCTAAGAGGGAGTAGAATCCTGAGAACAATGTAGTGTGAACTTTGCTCACCAGTTCAATATCCTGTCTGACAGAGAGACTGAGCCCAGAGATAAAGGACAGAAATGAAGGATTATGAGAGCAATTGTCAAGGAGAAAGATTTTGAAAGGAGATTTCCTGAGAAAACAGATTTAGTTTATTTTGTGGAGTAGGTATACTCTAGAAAGGATGTTTTAATGAAAAATTTTCAGGGATTTTGTCATCCTGATAACTGAATGGTGGAATTGTTTCTACAGAGTTAAAAAGTCAGCTGTTATATTGGCTAGTTAGAGCTGACTGGCAAATTTTTTTCTCATTACAATGGATTGTTGAAATATTTAAAAATGTCTTTATGTTGTTTGTTAAACTATTAATAAATTCTCTATGCTGTAATATAAGTATATGAAATTGGATTGGGAGTGAGAAAACATTGAAGGGCAGAGATAGATTATGAAGGAAAGATTTTCCAGTTTATTCTATAAACTGAGATAGAGACTCAGGGAAAATTGAAAAAAGAGTGATTTTCATTTATTTCTCATGAAATATCAAAACATTCTCCTTGATTCTCTCTGAGTCCAATGTAAGAGAGTCCAGAAGCTAATGGGGTCTGTAGCAGACTGAAGCCTGAGTCTTTGTTGTGGTTGTTGAATAGTATAATGTACCAGCAGCCCTTCCAACCCCTCCTCTGCTACATGGCTAGGACATTGCTTCTAAAACTGTTAGACAAAAGCCTGCATTGGGGGGGGGGAGTTAAGTTTTCCTTTTTCCTGTCTTCTCTCTAATTATAAACCTGCTGTAATTCATAGACTCACAACTGGAAAATGCCTGTCAGTGCTGTTCTGAATAATGATATTAATTTGCCAGTTTTACTATTTTATTTGATACATATTAATTGTAAAAGAAAGTTCTTGCTTATTCCTACATAAGCTTCATAGTTAATGAGTTTTCTACTATTGGTTTGCTAAGTACATTTTTTTGCTATAACTTAAAAAGTCCAGACTGACATATTTAGTAAATATTTTGAGTTAATGAGTACAAAAACATGCTTAATGTTTTAGGAACACATCCCAAGTCTATGAATAAGTCAGCTAGAAGGTCTTTGGGACCTGGAGTTGTGAGCACCTGAGTTCAAACGCAGCCTCAGACATTCACTAGCTATGGGCTCCTCGGCAAGCCACTTTCCTTCCCTGTGCTTGGGAAATGGTGAGATAAAGAGAGAAGCTCCCTCTCTGGGTTGTTATGAGGAGCAAATGAGGGATTTGTAAAATGCTTTGAACCCTGATGCACTTTGTAAATGCCAGTGCATTATTATGGTTGTCATTATTATTAGTTTCATACAACTTGCAGATGACATTTCAAAACCTGGGAGGGATAAACTCTGCCCCTACATGAGAATGTCAGTACTCAACAGGGATGTGATGGCCTAGACCCCAGACTGGGTTTAATAAGGTGAAGTCCAAAAGAGTTGCATCTAAAGATGGGGTTCCAATGATGATCTCACAAGTACTGGACAGAGGGGAATGATTAGAAATTACTTTGTATATAAGAATCTTGAAGGCTTTTTAGGAGACTATGAACTCCAAATATGGCAGCTGTGTGATAATGGTCACCAAAGAAAGTGAGGACCATCTTGGACTTCATTAAGGGAAGAATAGCTTTTAGGAACACAGAGGTGCTCACTCTGCTGTCCTCTGTCCTAGTCTAATGACATTGGAACTCTGCTCAGATCTAGGCACCAGTAAGGGGGAGCATGAAAAGAAACTGATGCATAAGGTACACTATTAGCTAATTAAGTATTTTGCTATTGAGCCCAATAAGATCAATGCCTCATGTTTATCTTGCCCAGTATGGCTCCAAGTTGTCTTCCTCACATCAACCTTGTAAAGTCAGAAGTCTTATTAACATGGCTTGACAGATGGGGGAACAGAGGCACTGATGGTGACTGGCTGTGCCCACAATTGTCCAGTCCAGAAATGCAGGAGCCAGGAACGAAGCCCAGGTCTTCTGCTGCCTTCATTTCTCTTCTCCCACAATTCCCCTCCATTGAACTTCTAACTCCATAAATCTGTAATTCTATGTAGTTAAGGTCATCATTTCCCTTCTGTTGCTATGTCTAGTCAACCAACACAAGACAGCTTTATATCTTCTAGAGTCATTAGGCAAATGAAAAGTTTTCCAGATCTTCTGTTGATAAGAATCCATTTAGAGGATAAGGATGCGAGAAGTTGGCAAAGGTAGGGTTCAATTCAGGAGCTGTCATGCCGATAGGTACCACTGATAGCTTCCAATAACCCTTGGGTACAAAAATGGCCTGAGCCTGTTGGCCAGGATTTCCTAGTTTTGCTGATACTTTTCCTGAGCCCTTGGGTTGCAGCAAATATGAATCAAGGTTATGGGTATAATTGATGCTGTCTTGTGAAATCTTGCTCTTTTTGTTGTGGCTTGATATTGTTTATATAGGACACTAGCACCTCTTCAGAACACAACATATGAATTTTCTGCCAAGTATGTAGGTTAACAGTTGGGGGAGGACTGGTATGATTACTCATAGTCACATGGTCAGGCCAGAGACTGCTTTCTAGATTCGTAGGCCAAGGTCCTCTCTGGTGCCCAGAGAGTGCCCACCTTGCCTCTCATTTCTGAAAACCTGCAGTGTTTTCTCTATATATCAGAAGGGGGGTACTTGACCACTCTTCTTCCTGGCTTCTCTGGTCCCTATTCTCAGTGGCAGGATATCAGAACTGAAGCCTATCTTGATGAACAACTGATCCAATTTCAGCTTTTTGTGTTGCCAGTTTCCAGTCATGCCCTTTCCTTTTTCTTCACCAGAGAGCCACCCTCTGTTACCAATAATATCATAATAATGGCTGATATGTAATGATGTATCTCATTTATATAGTCTTTTAAGGTTGGCTAAGCTCTCTATGGATATTCTCTCATTTTATCCTCAGAACTGTTTTGGGAGGTAGGTGCTACCTGAGGTGATAGCTGAGCAAACGGAGGCTGATAGAGGTTAAGTGATTTGCCTGTGGTCACATGGCTTTACAGAGGCCGAGGCCGAGACCCATCAGCTGAGACAAGAGTCCACATAAAGTGCCAACCCCCTAGCTGGCTACATAGGTAAGGGGGGGGGCGTTTTCTCCCACATTGTCCTGGCCAGATTTTCCATTTCAGCTTCACAGTAGCCATTTTTGTTGCTGTGATTCTTTCCATTTATGTTATTATGGTCTTTGGGAATTCTTTTCATGGTTCTCACTACTCTTCATAGTCATCATTTCTTACCTTGCAATAAAATGTCAGTCCATTCTTGTAACAAAATTTTCTTTTGACATTCTCCAAATGATAGACCTTGTTTCCAGTTCTTTGCTACAACAAAAAACAAGTGCTACTCTAAGTATTTTGTTGTAGATAGAAATATACTTTATACCTTTAACCTCCTTGGGATATAGATTCCTAGTAGCAGCAAGTTTTCTGGGTCAAAGGGGATACTGGGAACATTCTAGTTACTTTCTTATTGTAATTACGTCCTGCTTTCTAGAATGGTTAGGTCAATTTACAGCTGCACCAGTAATGCATCAGTGTGCCTCTCTTTCTACAAACTCTCCACCATTGACACATTTCATCTTTTGCCATCTTTGCCAATTTGCTGGGTGGAAGGTGCTGTAGAAGAGGCAAAAATATTAAGTGACTTGTTCTCAGCCGCACAGGTAGTAAGTAGAAGAAATTAGTTTTGAACCCACTTGCTTTGGGTCCAAATTCAGCATTCATTAGATAGCAGCACATTGTTGGCTGCCTAGAATGTTCAGCTAAGCACAAGAAAGTGAAACTTTAGAGAGAACTTCACCCAGTTTCCTAATGCAGAGAGTACTTATTGTGCATCAGTTCATGTGAAAGAGACCTGGGGGTATTTGTGGGTGGCAAGATGAATGAGAGCCCAGAATGCCTAAGGAAAATCTAACCTTTGCCTCCATAATTCAGAATGCCAGGTATCCAGAGCATTCAGGGACACTGTCTGACCCATATAGGTTGCATTTAGAACTCATTGGTTGAATCCTTGAGCTTGTCTTCTCTTTGCTCCTGCTTTAGCTGGTGTGGAGACTTTCATTTCCTTGATATCATGGTCATACCTTTACATTGTCCTCTCTTTTAGCACATCGTGCACCTTTCTGAGCAGCATAGACTTTTTCTGAGATGTTCCTTGGAATCTTTGGACCAGGATGGTTCTTAAACTGTTCTTGACAGGTCAGTAAAAAGAAAGTCCTTGGAGACCTGTCACTACCAAGATCCTAGATCTGCATTTTCTAGACTTTGATGAATTTCCTTTACTATTTCACAGCTGTTCAATGGTCACTTGGCTCTTGCCTCTTTTGGCACTGCCACTACTGAGTCCATATTCTGGTAATGTATGTGAGAGGACTAGAAGTGTCTCAGGATCCTTGATTTTGAGCTGCAAAACCCCTAGAAATAATTTCTTCCAAGCTTTTGATCATGCTGGTGAGGAAACTGAGACACAGGGAGGTGAAATGTCCCGCCTGCCCACGGACATGCAAGGTCTTCTTTAAATCTAAGTTTGTGGATGAGTTCCATGTGCATGTGCATTTGGATAGTTAGATAATTACATCATCAGGCTTCTATTTTCCCCATGAGAAATGGTTTCCATGAATTCATGGAATTAATAATTCAATTTCAGAATTCCATGCTTGAAAGATTTCTATTGTTCCCATGACTTCCTGACTTTTTATTCAACATTTCAGCCAATGAGATCCTTTTTTTGAAACCTTTGAAATATGCATATATATGTGTATCTATATTTATATATCTACATCCATATCTCATGCCAAATTGGTCAATTTGTTCTCTTTTACTCAAAATTCTAACTTAGTATGGTTGTCACTGCCCAAGGTATCTCCCTCCATCAGTAACCATTTCCATCTTACTTTGGGGAATGATTTCCAGAAAAACAATCCCATTGCTCATTGTCATCCATCTCATTACTATCAACAGCATCACCACCATCACCATCATGAATTTCATTGAGATCATCATCACCATTGCCATCACCATCATCATCATCACCATCACCATCTTCATTACCACCATCATTATCACCACCACCATCATCATCATGACCATCATCACTACCATCATCATCATCATCATCATCATCATGGCTAGCATTTATTTTTTTAAAATAATTTTTTTATTTGTTTTCTTGTTTACATAATTCATTTTCATGAGATTTTTGAATTACAAATTTTCTCCCCATCTTTCCCCTACCCCAACACCAAAACAGCAATCCCACTGTAAAGCCCCTCCCCTGATCT
>JAQQSW010002746.1:0-14871 GCA_028646575.1 Pseudocheirus occidentalis
TTATCAGAAAAATTTGATGAGAATATTTTTTCCCTTTTGCTTACTTCCCTTCCTATCTGTGGTGAATTAATTCTGTGTATGCAGAAGTTTTTCAGTTTCAGGTAATCAAAAGTATGTATTTTATGTTTTGCAATTGTCTCTGTCTCTTGTTTAGTTAAGAATACATTTTGTTAACTCCATTTTGTCATAGGCTCCTTGTTGACCAAGAGCCTATGACAAAATCAAGTTACGAAATGTATTAGTTAAGGTTTAGTTAAAAAGAATGTCCACAAAAATTGCTTCAAAAAAGATTCTTTGAATTGCCAGCTGATTTAATTCACTATGCTAGTCTAGTCCCCAGTAACAGAGATGATTAAGGCCTGACTGAATGACATGTTTTGCCAAGAAACAGTTGTATATACAAATCACAAAATACTATGTTGCCCTCTGTATACAAAGATGGTGGTTACTAGGTCATACACTTTGAGAATTTTTTTTCCTCCAGTAGAATTAATGAACTTGTAGGGATTCATCAATTCCTTTTGTCCATATGGAACCAATGGTGATTTTGCAAGATGGCTGCCTAGGATTTGGATTATTGATAAAGATCAACATGTGACACTTTGGGGTTGTGATTACATCACATTAAATTTACCAGAGGGTTTATTTTTTAAATTTTCTTTAAGTTTTTCCCACTTTGAGAGAGTTAGGTGGGTGACTTTAGAACTCTCTACCTCATTTGTCAGTTTAAACATGAAGAGGGTGGTGAAAGTGATAAACTTGCTTCTAAGTGCTTGCTTCTAAGATCAGCTGAAATTACTTCTAGCACCATAGACCCACCACTATCCAAAGGGAAACATCAAATAACATTTTCGTAAAGAACAGAAAGCCTCTGTAATGATTTCTATACAGATCTAAACACAGTGTATATTCCCTGCAAATAGATACAATGGTGATTATGACTGGCCCTAAACCATTCCTAGAAAATGGATTTTCAGTTCAGGTTTCCTAATCTCTAAGATGGGGGCTGGGAGGGGAGTAATAAAATACATAGGGAATGGAAAGTCCAGAGAAGTTACGCTCTTTGGAGCCCAGGAATACTAAGGAGCCACTATGATCTTTATGTACTAGTTCATTTATTTTAGATTGGGCCTGTGATTTCATTGGTGCAGGGGACTCCCAGTAAGGCAGTTTTCTCTACCAATGCAAATAGACGCATGCTCTACAACTGATAGACTCAGAAAGTCACCAGGAGCACTGAGAGGATAAGTAATCAGCCCGTGGTCATGTCATCTGCATTTATCAGGCACAGACACTGAACTCTGGTCTTTCTGACTGATGCCAAGGCTATCCTCTGTCTACTATATCCTTTTGCCTCTCAAATGACCAGCCTGCATTAAAGTATTCTGTGGTTTGTACCCAATTATCATAAACTTTCACACTGAACTTGTTTCCCTTCCTTTTCTGGATCCATTCACCAACTTCTCCCTGAAAGCTGTAAGCAGAATGTCACCCATCCTTCCTAATGCTTCAGAAACTTTGAGTAGATAAACTTTTGCTCCAATTTTTTACAGCTGAGACCCAGCAGAGGATTTTTCATCAGTGGCGGCTGCCATGTGATTGTTTTTAGTTTTAATAAGAGTGATCAATACCATCAGCTCCCCCTTTAAATGCTAATGAATGCTTTAACACAGCAGATGTGGACATACAGTACACTGCAGATTAAAATTAGGCACAAAATTAAATTGCTTACACACAGCAGAGGAGTCAGTTTGGACATCTTGATAATCAGCCCCAGCCAGCTGATGAATCATGCATTGTCAGTACCACCAACACACATTCTTCCCCAAAAATCTCAGTCAGATCAGGCATAGTCTGGTGTAACAGGGACCCTGCATCCCAGGGGCTTACTGAACCAGACTTCAAGATCACAAATCTTTCTATACCAGGTATGTCCTGGTCACAGTTCACACATTAAGTCAATGAGATGCCATAACCTAGAAAAAGGATCTCTGGGAGGGAGAGGTCCATCATTTTACCTTCATTTACCAAAAAAGCCCAAACAAACCAGCACCACCAAAACCACAACTGTGGTCTTGTGGGGAAAGAAAGCCAAGAACTTGAGTTGACAAAAATCCACAACAGATGATGTCTGCACATGAAGCTTTAACCAACAGTTTTCTTATTTATCATTCGTTTATCAAATATTAGGACCTACTGTAAAAATAATACATGGTAATAACTCATATTTGTGTAGTATTTTAAGCTTTATAATGTTCTTTTTTTCTGAACATAGTAGACATTTAATAAATTCTGGTTGATTGAGTGATTAATTTTCCCACTTTCATGGCTAAGGAAACTAAGGAAGCTAAATCATTTGGCCAGTGCCCCCATGGTAACTAAGGTTCAGAGTATCAGACCTGAAATGAGGTTAGAACTCTTTCCTTTGTATCAGGCTGCCCTTCAATGTGCATTGCCTTTTGCTAGATACTAAATGACATAGAAAAGGAATATAAGATTATAAGAAACAGTGGAATAAACATGGAAGTCAGAGGGCACCCAAATAAATCAGAGTGTAAATATTTGAAGATTTCAAAAAAGGAAGAGATCAGTATCCAAGGGAGTCACTGAGGAAAGAAAGCCTTATTAAGGACTTTCTTTGACACTTCTAGTCAAAAATGTCTCCTTTCTCTCAGACCTGACATTACACTGGCTTCACCTCAATAATGCAGTTATTATATATTATTGTGAACTACATTTATATATGTGCCCAATCCCACTACTGGACCCCCAAACTGTACTGGGCAGGGGCAGATATTTTTTTTTGTTGTCTCTCAAACACTTATCTCAGTGAATGGCACACAGTAAGCATTTTGTAACTATCTATTGCATTAAAAAGATAGCAATTGGCTGGGAGAATGGTAGGATTTGGATAAGTGAAAGAAGGGGATATCTATTCGCTAAAAGGAAACAAACATGACTTTCAGTCTGTTTTGTTCTGAATTAAATAGGAACCTTTTTCCTCTTGGCCCAAGAATTTGCCTAATTCCATCCATTCTTTCCTGCGTTTACTTTTCTTAGTTATGGGACATAACAATAAAAGCCTAAAAAATCTCTAATGCCTGCTAATTCTTATTATGGAGTAAAAAACAAAACAAAACAAAAACCTTTCCTATAGTATTTGTTCTTCCTAAGAGGTAGATAGATATCTTTAAGGAACACGGCCCCATCTCATGCTGCCTCTGACTGCCAGGCATCCTAACTTAATTGCAGTTGTTCAAATCCAGTGAGAACTTGTGAGAATTTATTACCTGTGTGAATAGTGCCTCTGTAATTTGTTATTTCAATGATGTCAGTCCTGGACAAACTGCAGTACTGAAAATTTATGGTTCCTTACTGATAATGGCAAAATTGGTGCCAGTAACAAATAGATGCTTAGAAACTCTGGACTAGAAAACTAGTTTAGCTGGATGAGGTCATACAACCAGTAAATTGGAAGACTAGAAAATTTCTTTCATCTTCTTGACCTCTCAGACTTCTCCAAATAAAGAATCATGTGCAAAAGATAAAGTAATTTCAGTCATCTCCATTGTTGAAAACACCAAGAACAATAATGAAGCAAAAACCCTATGAACCAACAGCAGAGAATGTTCATCTCTAATTCTTACTGCACTCGCTTAGCATCCCCATCTCAAGTGCTTACTTCAAAGGGGATAATTTATATGAAGTTCTTTTAAACCTTAAAACAGGGGTTCTTAACCTTTTTTGTGTGTTATGGATTTTTGCGGCAGTCTGGCAAAGCCCATGGCCCTCTTTTCAGAATAATGTTTTAAAGTATATAAAACAAAATACATAAAGTAACAAAGGAAAGATAGTTATCTAACCTTTTGTTTTAAAAATCAAGTTCATAGATTCCAAGTTAAAAAAACTCTTGATTAAAGTGTCATATGTATATCAGTTATTATTAGAACATAGCAAGATGTTAATAAATGTCCCTAGAATGACTGACTTGATTGTTTAGTTTGATGGAAATAATCAGACTTGCCCATCCCAAACTTGACAAAAGTGTCTTTTTCAACATGGCAGGTCTAACTTGGCCAGATGCTAGTGAACAAGCACTGTGAAAAAAATAATCAACTCTATTATGTCATCTTAAGATCATCCAACTGAGTGTAAATGCTGTTATTTATCAACTGGCAGAATATAGTCTGTTTAGTATATCTCCATGATTTATCACATTCAGATAAATTTTAGGTGCCATTAGAGTCACTCCTCCCTGTTCATCTACTGTTCTAACCTTCTGTCATTTTTAAATAAGACAGTGATTATCTATTCAGGAAACATTCCAATTTCTCTGAGGTTGAAACCTGTGACAACAGGAGATATATAGATAGATAGATAGATAGATAGATAGATAGATAGATAGCTGGGTGAATGGATGGATGAATGGATGGATGGATAGATGGACGGATGGACGGACAGACGAATAGATAGATTATATATATCTTTCATTTAAGATTAAGGTTGTTGGTCCTATCTGAGTCCAGAAGGTGCTCTCATTTTATCTTTGCCGATTTATTTAACTGACTTTCTGTCTAGGATAAAATCCTCTGTATCTAAAACTCTTTACAATCTGGCTCCATCCTATTGTTGTGAACTGATCTCATGTGACCTCCATGCTTACACTCAACTTTCCATCCAGATTGGTCTACTTCAAGGTCACATGCAATCATGGATATTAAACCATTATACAAGGCCTTTTTAGGCTATATAAATGACAGTTATTAATTCTTATAATTAAGTAATTAATTATAATTAATTAATTATACTCCAACTGAGTATAAATATAATATAATTAATTAAGCCTACATTTACCGGGTCTCTGGTGTACTGATGACTTTATTTATTGAGACTTCTACTGCCTTCCTGCTAAGCCAATTTATAGAGCAAGACAAGGGTCTGCTAGTAAATGTTTAATAACCAGAATTCCCTTCCCTCACACTCCCCCTGCCCTCCAAAAGTCCACAGGAACACTTGTAATTTTAACCTGCATTATCAACACTTTGACACTTTCTTATGTCTTGACCAGTGATGCCAAACTAAAATAGAAATGGGGACCACTAAACCTTACAGAAGGACCCCTACAGGTACATAATTACTCAGAAAACCACATGTTAACATTATCTATATTTTATTGTATTTTTATTTACTTTGTTAAATATTTCCCGATTACATTATAATATGGTTTTTTTCCCTCTGGAGTTGGCAGGCTATGTGTTTGACATTTCTGGGCTAGATCCAACAAAGCAATAAATCAAACCCTGATTTGTAGATTGCCTTCTGAAGTGTGAATGCTCATATGGAAATTTTAACAATAGCTTTCCCAAGTCACTCAGAGCTGGCTCCAGCACACCTCTGGCCTTACTTGCTGTTAACAGCACATACATGGTATTTCATCCCTGCCTTTTTGTTACACAGGATACGCCCATATGCCTGAAAGCCTCTCCCACCTTCTTTCTGCATTGTAGAATCTCAGATCCTGGCTTACATGCCATCTCCTATGAGGACATTTTTCCTGATCCCCAGTTACTAAAGCTAGATTCTCTCCCCCAGTTAAATCTCTATGCATATGTTTTGCAGGCATTTATCTGTGTACATAGTGTTGTCCCTAGTAGAATAAATCAATCGATGAGCATTTATTAACTGGCTTCTATGTACTGCTAAATATTGTACTTGCCATTGAATGTAAAGATAAATGGGAAATATTCCTTGCTCTCCAGAAGCTTACACCCATTCATGTTGTCTCTCCCAAGAGAATATAAGCTCCTTTCATCTTTTTTTTGTACGTAGTGCTTGGCACATGATAATTCAGTAAATACCTGCTGAATTATATTGCATTATCTCCCTGTAGGGCAGCGAGGTGGCACAGTAGATCGGACACCAGTCCTGGAGTCAGGAAAATTCATTTTCCTGAGTTCAAATCCAGCCTCAGACTCTTAACTAGCTTTGTTACTTGGGGCAAGGCACTTAACCCTGTTTGCCTCAGTTTCCTCAACTCTAAAGGAGATGGAGAAGGAAATGGCAAATCACTCCAGTATCTTTGCCAAGAAAACCCCAAACAGGGTCACCAGGAGTTGGATGTGACTGAAACCACTGAACAACAACAGCAACAACAACTCTTCCTGTGTAGCTCAGTTTAGGTAGCCCTTCTTTTATGAAGCCTTCCTGGATCTCCCCTGCTGAAAGTGATCTCTTCATACTCCACTTTTCTGAGGACATTTTAGCTCTATTTTTCCTTTGTACAGAACTTTTTAATAGGCACTTAATGAATGCTTATTGACTGACTGTCCTGAATATTTGGCTTATTTGTATGTGTCAATATCCCCTACTACCTCACCCCAGTAGATCATTAGCAACTTGAGGGAAAAGATCTTTTTCATCTTTGTGTAACTTTTGTCCCAAAACCAGGACAGCCTTCATCTCCACCAATAAGGGGAGAGTTCCATACCAATAGACTTTGGAAGAAGGGTTCCATTTGTATTCCCTGCTCCTGCTATGGCTATCTTACTTAAAAAATATTTGTTTAATTGAATTTTCAGGTTCATCAACTCAATCCAACAAGCATATTTATCATGTTCTTAACTATGTATAAGGTATAGTGCTAGGTGCTGAGGGTACAAAGACAAAATGGGGAAAATGGTCCCTGCCCTCAAAATTCTTACATTTTCCTAGGAGGTGACAGAAAGAGATAAAATGTGTAAGGAACTAAGGTGTGGAAGGAAACCCTAACTCTTGGGGGGATCAGATAAAGCTTTCTCAAGAGGTGATCCTTGAAGGAAGTTGAGGAGTCTAACAGCCAGAGGGGTAAGGAGTGGGTTCATTCCAAGCATGGAGGACAGAGAGCTTGTTCAAAGGCATCATTGGGGGAGGTATCTTTATCACTTGCATAGGATCAGAGGTGCCCTTTAAGAAGCATGAAACCTTGGCTTAGTACATTTTCCTTCTAGTCTAGAGCTAGATTTGAAAAGGACCTTAGTAATCATCTAATTCAACCATTTCCTTTTACAGTGGAGGAAAGTGAATCTCTGGAGGTTATGTACCATATTTAATGGGATCAAAGATCAAGAGCTGGAAGGGACCTTATGGGCTACTGAGTCCAATCCATCCTTGTATATAGCCATGACAACTGAAACATGAAAAGTTTCAGAGACTTGCCCAAGGTCACACAGGTAGTGACAGAGGAAGGATTTGAACCTAGGTTCTCTGGCGCCAGAACCAAGGTTGTTTTCACTATACCACACTGAATTCTACATATCTAACTCAACCATTATTGTTTATTTTGTTTATTGGATTTCTCAGTATAAATACCAATAACCACAAATAAAATGTTAACAGTCATATTGCTAAATCAAGATAAATTATGTTGATCAACTGCCTCTGTAAATAAAGGTAGGATTTCCTGTAATCTTCATCTTAATGCTCTTCAACTTATTCCTGAACAAACTGTAGGCTCCTCAGAATAGCATTCTCCTCCTGGGGCCCCAAATACTATGCTGCAGCCAGACTGCTACTCTGGGAACATGCACACGTACTCTGACAATTACTGGTTTCTATTAAAAGAGGAACATGTCACTGGGATTTCTATAAGGCATTAAGAAAACTGGGCAGAACACAGGATATTGATATTCTGGGTTACTGATTCCCGAATGGGAACCCCAAATATCTGGGAATCAATACCAGCTTATTTGCCAGGCTTCTCTGGTTTGTAAAATGTTAAGAATTGTGTATTTATTATGATGTCAGTACTCTGCAACTCCTGTCCATTGTCCTGCCTGCAACTTCCTCCCACCCCCACACTCCATCCATGCACTCCACCCCTCTACTCCCAGCTGCTTCCAGTCTTGTTGCTACAAGGCTGGTATTTACTGTCTTGCTCAAATCAGGATGTTGGTAATTTTAAATTTCTCAGCTTCCAGCTTGTGATGTTCCTGCCCTGCTTTGTGTCTCTTTTATGTCAAAATTTCTTAGATTCCAAGAAGTCTCATCATGGTGTTCCCAATACCCCTTCCCCTTTCTTTAATAAAATGCAGAAGAAAATATTCAAGAGAAAGGATGTGTCAGTTTGGAGCTTGAAAGAAAAGAAATGAACAGTCTCCTGAGGAATTTAAATCTTTGGTTTCTGATGAATCTCAATGAATGGGATCACAGGCATGAGCCATAGTAAGATTGGTGACTTTTCTTTATTCAGGAAGGCTGCTGTCCATAATAAAAACACAGATATAGGACTAAAATAAATACTAATCAAAATTTTAATGAGATTATAAGTATTTTCAAAGTAATTTAACTTTTTTTTTTAAATAGAAGGGGCAAATGGGGACATTTTTTCTTCTGAATGGCAAATGTTAATTCAGAAAAAAAAATTTAGAATGAAGAATTCTCCTTGATTTTCAGACCAGAAACTATCCTCATTTCTCCACCCTTTTCCCCTCCCCAAATGAGGACAATGCTTAGTGACTGGCATCCTCAGATTTGCTCCTGGTTTGACCACCATCTCTGGAATGGGTGACATCCATTCCCCTTCCTCTTCCCAAGGCTAACATACTGTTGAGGTTTTTAAAGTCCAGTTGAAGGCACCACATGAGCAAAATCCATTACAAAGACCCTGTTTATAAAATGAAATCAGCTAACTTTGCATCAAAAATTTCTCCGGCCTCGATAGGCTCCTCTAGCTCTTTCTTTATTCATTTTGACAGGAACAGGTCGACGAGGTTTTTTGCGATATTCTACTTTTGTCCATCCGCCTTCACTAACTTTGCTTTCATCTTCATTTGCCTTTGAGTCATTTTCAGTGTTTACAGGCATCCCTGGGATGGTCCGAAGTTGACGAAAATTATTTGGGTTCTTTCTAGAGTCTGGTGATGATTGAGAGACTCTAAAGAATTTCCCAGAGTACCTTTCTGCTGAAGGAGCTGAGTGCTGACTTTTCCCACTATATCTTCCCTTGGGGGAAGAATTGAGGGAAACACTCCCTCGATTAGATTTATTCCTACTTCTCCCTGAATACTGGCCCTTCTCAGAAGAGGTATCTGAATGAATGCTAGAAATACCACTGTCCCTGGAGTTTAGATGCAGCGAAGAGAAGTTTTTAGTCAATCCATATTGAGTAGGAGATGAACTTCGGGAATGATTTATAGGTGTGATTTGGTAATGCTTAGTGGGTGTTCTTTGGACAGCAGCAGCATAGGAAGCTTGATCATGAAGGTAGGGTAACCCAGCAGTAATAGGGTTGCTCTGAGAACGTTGAAAGGAAGAAGGGTTGGAAGCAATTTGCCTCATCCTCAGGGTATTTAACCATTGGCAGTCTGTATCTGCAAAAGAAATGGAATTGAGACTTGTAAGCTATTGCAATGTTGCATTCCTGATTTATAAATAAGAATTTTTTAAAAGAATAACTCAAACCTACTAGAAATCATTTTGCCTTCAGATGTTGAAATAAATGTAAACTACCATTCAAATCATCCCTCCTTAAGGCATTAACTCTAAGTTTGAAAGTATTCAGGTATAAGACATCATCTTTTTGAGATATCACCCTTTTATATGAAGCAGTATATTGCTGAGTTACATCTGCTTTGCTCATAGTTCTAAGAGCTATAATTACTTTGACTCAGAGTTCTGAGATAACAGTTGTTAATTTTTGAATGTGACATGTCATGGGATATTAGAGATATGTGGATACTGGAGCTATTATTATGGGACAAAATGTAATTTATTTGATTATTGACAGAAGACGAGAATTTGGTTACTAACTATAAGCTGAGGGGAAATTTTGCAGAGAAGACTCAGAGTTTGAACCCAGAAAGAAGACAGAAAGAGGTGAAAGCACAGATTTTATAACTACGTCAGCTAAGTTGAAAGCTGGAAGTAACAGATATTACAGTTGCTATTGGGGAGTAATTCTAGATGAGCAGAGGAGTAGTTGACAAGCAGAAAATCAAAGAAGTTACCCAGTGGATCAACTAGTTTGGCTGAGATGTCATGTCTAGTGAAGTGTTATTTGAGCACAGAATGGATAAACTCAAGCAAGTTTGGCAGTAGAAACATCTGTTAAATATGCAAAATGAGTTTATCAAGGAACTTGTATAGACATTTTCTGAGATAGAAAGAGGACACCAAAGTTTATAGTTCCACAGTTGTGGATAGATACCTACTTTCCCCTCCAGATGCTGAATGCATTGACTGGAGAGTGTGATGCAGATTTATATATGGATTGTGATGTACTAATATTATTATTCCTTCATTCGATTTAAATTGACAACCTAACATATTAGCATAATTTCTTTTGCCTGAGTCTAAAGAAATGTTTTGGTTAGGTGAATGTTACATTTAACATCTAAAAGTGTTGTCATTGTCTGTAGCTGGTTTATGGAAAGGGAAATGCATTGGTGGGGACACAGGAGATAAAGAACTGAATAATGGAAGTGCATTCCCCACAACAGGGCTATCCCTAGGATCCTGAGGAAGTCTGAGAATAGCTACACTTTGGGAACCTAGACCTGCCAGTCTAAGGAAGCCTAGACCTGAGGAGGCTGGAGTGAATAAGCTAGTTGAGAGAGTGAGTAGGCTTGAGTGGCCACCCCACTCACATGCTATCCAGGGTTATAATGCAATCATCATCATCATCATCATCATCATCAATGTTTTAATTATTAATCAACAATATTATAATATACAATAATGGTGCATTAATATAATATGAAAATATGCTAACAAGCAACTCAATAGTATAATAGACTATCTCAGATGCAATCACACATATAAAGTGTTTTACAAATCTTAAATATCATTGCTGTTATAATCATTAATCCTCTTCCTCCTCCTATTGATAATATTAATACAAAGGTCATTTAAAACAAGTGTGCTTATGAAACACCAGTCACCAAAAGGCACCGTCCACTTAAGGATTTCAAAGTTTTTGACCAGTGGCTATTTTCACATGCCAAGAGCTTTTTTTTGGTGGTGGTATTATAGAAAAGGAAGAAAGAAAAAAACTTTAAACTGAGTTTGGATAGAATGACCTTTAAGGTACCTCTGAGGTGTGATCCTGTCCATCCAAGACTCAGCTGCAAATAGGGAATCATTTGTAGAGAAAGTCACTCTGTCAGAGATGCTACTCAGGTAGTATTTTGCTATGACAGACTCATAGATCCTGAGCCTTCAAGGACACCTCCGCAGTTATCCAAGCCTTCTTATGCCTGAGCAGGAAATCGTCTCTGCCCTATTCTTGTTCAGCAGCAAATGTGGATTTCTACTAAGGGGAAACTCATTTCCTCCTGAGGTAGCCTTTTGGTCAGCTCTAATTGTTAGGTTAATTTTTTTTCTCACACCAAGTAGACAAGGGTGTCTTTGGCATTTCCAGATTAATCCTATTTTTGCCTTCTTGGGGTCAAATAAAGCATATCTACAAATAGTTGAAGATATTCTCATGTTGGCCTGAGTCTTCCATTTTCCCACCTTATTTAATTGTTCTTGTATGTCAGGGCCCTGAGTCCCCTCTAACCTTTTTTAAACTCACTCCAGCTCAGTCTTTCTGGCCCTTAGTTTCTTCATCTATACAATAAGTTGTTGAGTTTTTTTCATCATGTGTAATTCTTTGTGACCCCATTTGGGGTTTTCTTGGCAAAGATTCTGGAGTGGTTTGCCATTTCCTTCTCCAGCTCATTTTACAGATGAGGAAACTGAGGCAAACAGGTTAAGTGACTTGCCCAGGGTCACATAGTCACAAGAATCTGAGGCCAGATTTAAAGCCAGGAAGAGTTTTCCTGATTCTAAGCCCAGAGCTCTGTGCACTATGGCGCCACCTAGCTGCTGTGTACAATAAGTAGGTTAGACTCTGCTTTCAAAGAATCCTCAAACTTTAGTTTGTCTAGAATCCATGAATCTGAGGATTTAATGAATGACATGTTGCCTTATATTGTTCTACATTTGTTCCATGTGTGCTTTTTTCATCTCCTCATTCAACGCTGAAGCGCACTGAAAGCAGAGAACATGTTTTACTCTTCTTAAGGTTGTCCCATAACACCTACCCTAGGCACCAGCCCCAGGTGAGATATTCAAGGAAAAGCTAACTCATTGATGAGTCCATTCCTTGGATTGAGGTTAGGAAACAAATTTGCTTCTGGTGTTTCTTTCTGTTTCTTTCTTAAATCTATTAAAGGGCCATTTCCCTGAGATACTAAGGTTGCTGAATCTCTCTTGCAGAAAAGTCAAAACTGGCTTGGACATGCTGAAGCACTTACTTTATGTGTGTTCCTTATGTTTTCTTTAAAGAGCAAATGGCATACATCTTATTCTTGGGAAACTGTTAGGTCTGCCATGACCATTCCTCTGGTGTGGCTCAAGAACTCTCTGGAGTGGTAGGTGAGACTATACTGGAAAAAAAAAAAAACCCATGGCTCAGGGGAAGCCCTCATGTACCTGCATTCTTGTGGTTGGGAATGGGCAAGAAAAGCCCCTGTACTTCATGCCATGGAGTACTTTGTTTTGTTAAGATATTGTCATTCTAAGAGAAACATTCCTTCCAGCTATTTTTTTTTCAGTCGAGAAAGAAAAAAATTCTTGAGAATTTTCATTTTCTTTACCTTAATGCCTGCACCTCAGTGCCCAACATTCCTGAGTCCTCCCTACCTGTTATGACTGATTCCACCCATCACTCAGCCTGATCTTGGCCTTTGGAAAACAGCCTCAGGAGAAGAATCTACCACGCCTTCCTATTTTTATTCTCAGGCCTCCCTTAGGAACCAGGAGGTTTGTGTTATTTGTGTGTGAAGAAGACACTTCACCCTGGGGTCTCACCCAGATAATTTTTATAAGCTACAACTCAGTAATTCCTTCTCTTACTCACCCATATGCTAAGGAAAGAAGAAAAAAAAATTCAGGCACATGAGGTAGGCTTTGTTCAGGATATAAAAAACAACTCGAATCCTTGGTGAGCAAACAAAGGCAGAAAAACCTGGAATGGGAGCGTATTATCCCAACCTGCCCTGGCTTTGGTGGCACTGCCAGGTTATTATATTGCCTCCCCATGTTTTTTCCCTTACCTTTAAAATATGGGTAATGTTAATTATTAACTAATCTTGGGAGGAGTGCATATGACTCCATGGAGAGGTTGAAGGAAGAGAATTTATAGAGGTATTAATAAAACCACTCTTAGATAAAATACAAATTGTAGATATATTTCAGAATTTGAAATACAAATGGCAAATTTCATTTTCATTAGAAATGAATCTGGTGAAGCTCTATTTATGAATCTTGCAGGGAAGGCTTGACCTTTCTTTTTAAGCCTCAAAAATCACTTTGTATCCGTTTATTGAAGGCAGAAGACAAAATTTAATTTCATTATTTACCTATCTGCCTCTATCTATCTATCTATCTATCTATCTATCTATCTATCTATCTATCTATCTATCTTTCTTTCTTTCTATCTGCTTCTATCCATCTATCTATCTATCTATCTATCTATCTATCTATCTATCTATCTATCTATCTATCTATCTTTCTGTCTATCTGCTTCTATCATCTATCTATCTGATCATTTTTGTATCATGTAAGTACTGTACTCTGAAAGTATATTCTTCAGCAGTTATCTATATCATGACATCAGTTGATTTCTACATATGCCATTTTATGGTTATAAAGTATTTTAAATACAGATTTCATTTGAACCCGGGCAATAGGTTGTGCACTATGTGCAGAATGCACTATAATCATCATTTTGTAGAGGAAAAAATAGATTCAGGTGAGGTTAAGTAACTTCCTAAGTGTCTCAAAGACTCATAGATTCAAAAATTAGGAAGGATTCTTAGAGTTCATCTAATCCAGTCTCCTCCTTTTGCATATGGAGAAACTGAGGTCCACTGAGGTCACATAGCTTCCCGGAATCATCTAGTAAATGGAAGAATTATTATCAGACCCCGTCAT
Organism: Pseudocheirus occidentalis; assembly: GCA_028646575.1. Lineage (NCBI taxonomy): Eukaryota > Metazoa > Chordata > Mammalia > Diprotodontia > Pseudocheiridae > Pseudocheirus > Pseudocheirus occidentalis. The sequence continues at coordinate 13,957 of JAQQSW010002746.1, forward strand.
TTTATGTCTAGCTCACTTGTTATCTCACAGTCTTGCTGCTTTCAAGGCATTACTTAATTTGCCTTAGGATGGAAGAGAAATAGCTTCAGATATTGTTATACATATAATTTGTCTTTATTGCATATTTGTTTTTATTAAGAAACTGTAAAATAAAATTGTGACCTGATTTATTTTACATATTTAGTTTTACACATATACACCTATTTGTCCCTAATGATAACTGTCTTTAAGGTGGGGGAGAAAAAGGAGGGAAAGGGAAAAAAAGAAATCTTCATGATAACTTTGTTGTATATTTGGAGAGAATAGCAAGTTTGAGGAAATACTTGTTTTGTTTCATAAATTGAAAATAAGTTTTAAAAAACAAATTAATTACATTATGAATGTTTGAGAACAGGGGATTTCCAGATCCACGATGCTCTTAAATTCTATGAAGTTTTTAATTTTTTAGTTTTTAATTTAATTTAATTTAATTTTGCTTTTTGGAGGGCAATTGGGGTTAAGTGACTTGCCCAGAGTCACACGGCTAGTAAGTGTGTCAAGTGTCTGAGGCAAAATTTGAACGCAGGTCCTCCTGACTCCAGGGCTGGTATAAAGTTTTTTTAGATCCTAAAGGAGAGGTATGCTGCTAAATGTTTTAACAAAGGGCTCTCTAAAATATCTGCACATGACACACTTTTAAGTTCAATCTGCAGTATTAACATTTTCTCCACCCCTTTCTTAAGTCTAGACAATCAAAGAAATAATAAATCAAGTCTTGGTTTTTAATAGGTTTTGCCAATTTCCAAGATGTAAATGCTTATACTGAAAATCTGAAGATCAACTCTCAGGGACAAGTTCCAGCATCACCCCTTCCCTGAAGGGAAATTGAAATAGAACTAGGTAACTGAACTTTGGAAGCTGCCCGTTTTTTTTTTT
>JAQQSW010002747.1:0-14871 GCA_028646575.1 Pseudocheirus occidentalis
CCTCAACCATTCCCTTCTCCCCACCCCCAGCCACCAGAGGAAGAAATTCAGTATAAAGGATCAGGGACAGAGAGAGGGCCTTGGAGCCCAGGATTTGAATCTCACCTCGGAGACTAGATGTATGACCCTGGGCGAGTCTTCTCCTGAAGACCTCAGAGCCTCGGTTTCCCCTCTATCATTTCCCTTGATTATCTCTAGCTCACCACATCTATGCCTCATTTGTATGCAGTTGCTTCCACATTCTCTCCCCTATCAGACTTTGAGATCCTCCCGAACATGGACTGACTTTTGCCCTTCTTTTTATCCCAGTACCTGGAACACAGTAGGCACTTAATAAATGCTTGTTGACTGCCTGACTGAAAAACAAGGATAATCATATCAGTAGTTACATCCTTGTTGTTGTCAAGAGTAAATAATTATGTAAATGGATTTGAAGACCCTGAAGTACTCTATAAATACCAGTTATTATTATTCTCAGAACTAGAATTTGCATGCTTCTTTGCATATATTTGTAAGTATATGTGTACAGGTATATTTGTGTATTCACTATATATTCCATGTACATATATCCTTATTAGTCTTTGCTCAGTTGTTCACTAGTATCTGACTCTTGGCAGATACTGGAGTGGTTTGCCATTTCTTTCTCCAGAGTGTCCCCATTTCACAGATGAGGAACTGAGGCAAATAGGAGCTAAGTGACTTGCCCAAGGTCACATAGCTAGTACGTGTCTGAGGCTGGATTTGAACTCAGGTCTTAGAACTGGTCTAGGACCAGTGCTATCTGGTATGGCACTGTCCAATCTGCTGCCTATACATGCGTATATAAGAGCTGTGCTGATAAACTTTAACAACCACCTCTATAAAAGTACCTGGGAACATGTTTTTAAAGTTTAATCTGTATGATTACTAATTCTTTTTTTTTTTGAAGGGCAGTTGGGGTTAAGTGACTTGCCCAAGGTCATACGGCTAGTTTTTTGTGTTAAGTGTCTGAGGCCGGATTTGAACTCAGGTACTCCTGACTCCAGGGCCGGTGCTCTATTCACTGCGCCACCTAGCCGCCCCATTAATAGTTCTTCTATCATTTTCTTAATCCTAGACAATCAACAGAAAGAGAAATCAATTGTTGTGTTTGCTGATTTTTGAGGTGCAAATGCTCACTCTGAAAATTTAGCAATCAGTTTTTGGGAGCCAGTTTGAGCTGGCTCCAGCATACCCCTGCTTACATGTACATTACATGACACATACAATGTATACACACATGTGTGTATATGTGTGTGACAAGGTATGCCCAAAGTTTTAGTGTGGTTCTAACTATATATGTGTGTGGATATGGCTATCAGTCAGCCAATAAGCACTTATTAGGCACCAACTGTGTGCTCACGATGTTAAATGCCTGGGATACAAAAGACAGTCCCTGCCCCTGGGGAATTCACAGTCTAAAGAGGGAGACCAAAAGCAAACAAACACATACAAACAAGCCATACTGGCATATATATCTGGGATAGATAGGGAAATAATTAAGAGGATGAAGGGGCTAGAATTAAGAGGGGCTGGGCAAAGCTTCCTGTAGAATATGGGACTTTGGAGAACTTGAAGGAGATCAGAGAAGCCAGGAGCAGAGGGAGGAGAGTGTTCCAGGCATGGGGGGCAGCCAGAGAAGATGCCCGGATCTGAGATGTGGAGTGCCTTGTTCAAGGAAGAGCCAGGAGGCCAGCCAGTGTCAGTGGATAGAAAAGTACAATGTCTTGAGGAATAAGGTATAAGGAGACTGGAAAGATGGGGGTGAGAGCACAGCAGTTTGTAAAGGACTTTGAACGCTAGTGGATTTTGTATTTGATATCAGAGACAACAGGGCATCACTAGAACTGATTGAGTTGGGGTGGGGACTGCAGATGATCAGACCTGTCTGTGCTTTAGGAAAGTCACTTTGGTGGCTGAATAGAAAATAGATTGGTGTGGGGAGAGACCTGAGGCAGGCAGACCCACCAGCAGCTATGGCAATAGCCTGCCAGAGTTGGGATAATGTCAGAGGAGAGGAGGGGGCGTAATGGAGGGATGTCACAAAGGTGAAATAGACAGGTCTTAGAAACAGCTCGGATATGGGGGCGGCAGAGTTAGAGATAGTGAGGAGTGGAGAATGACGCCAAGATTGTGAGCCTGGGAGACTGGCAAGGTAGTGGTACTCTTGACAGCAAGAGGGAAGTCTGGAAGAGGGGATAGTTTGGGGGGAAAGATAATGAATTCACTTTTGGTTTCTTTCTCTCTCTCTCTCTCTCTCTCTCTCTCTCTCTCTCTCTCTCTCCCTCCCTCCTCCCCCCCCCCTTTTCTCTGTATATCCATATGAGACAGCATATTCTTGGTGGATAAAGAGAGTTAACCCTTAGATAGAGCCAATTCTGTCACCCTCGGCAAGTCACTGAACCCTTCAAGTCCTGGAGGGCCTTCTCAGACAATATACTGATGTGTCCTTATAAAGAGAATTATTCACTGGATCCCAACACTGAAGAAACAGCAAGTCCAGATTAAAATACATATACTTATGTATGTATATGTCTGCATGTTTGATTTGTTTTTTGTTGATTATCTAGACTTAAGAAATTGATAGACAGAACGTTAATAACGTAGCTAAAATTTAAAAGTGTGTCTGGCATATATTTTTTTCCTTCAGAGAGCTAGTTGTTAAATATGTTAAACATCACAGTCCTGTGTGTGTGTGTGTGTATATCCACATACATATTGATACACATATATGTATGTTTGCACACACACAGTCCCTGCCATACACAAACACAGAGAGTGTTCTAAAAGCTTTAATAGTTTAAAACTGGACTAAGACTTTTGGGACATGTATATAGCCATACATGTAGCCATCTATACAAATGAAGATATCTACATGTATGCATACCAACACACATGTGTGCATACATTTATACACATACATTCATATTCAGTCAATTTTGGAGACCACCTAGTTCAATTTGTGCCTGAATTGGAATCCCTCTGATAATGTCCCCCTCCCAGGTGGCCATACAGCTTTTCTTTGAAGACCTCTAGTGAAGGGGAAGCCCCCATAATCATCAGCTAGCACTTCCATAGTGATTTGAGACTTACAAAGTGCTTTACAAATATTATCTCATCTGATCTTCACAACCCTGGGAGGTAGATACTATTATTTATACCCATTTTACAGATAAGGAAACTGAAGCAGGCAGAGTTTCATCAACTCACCAAGAGTCACCCAGCTTGTAAGTGGGGACTCAGACCTTCCTGCCTCCCAGGGATCAGGGCTCTTTCCACCCATTGTGACACCTGGCTGCCACATCACCTCTGGGTGCAGCTCAGTCCACTTTTGGACAGTTTTCATTGTTGGGATTTTCTTTTCTTCCTGACTCCAAGCCCCAATTTCCTGTTTGCATCTTCCACTCAGAGCATTCTGGGTTCTACCATCTGGAGTCAAACAGAACATGTCTAGGTCTTCTTTTACATGACAACCCTTCACATACTTGTAGACAACTACCATGCCCTATCCCCCACCTGAGCCTTTTCTTCTCCAAGTTAACATCAGGGGCTCCATCAATGGATCCTGCTATGATATGGCCTTGATATCATGGACTTCACCATTCTAGTTGCCCTCCCTTGGTCACGCTTCAGCTCATCTGTGTCCTCCCCTGAATGGGGTGCCTAGGACTGAACACAATATGGCCAGCCATACTGTGGCCAGCCAGGGAGACATGGTTCGCTGGGCTTTGCCAGCTTCTCCCTAGGTGCTCTTGCACTCGTTATCACCTTGCCTTTCTGGGTCTCGGTTTTCTAATCCATCAAAGGAAGGTGCTAGAGTGACTGAACTTTTCTGTTCACCTCTAGATGAAGGATTCATCATAGACATCTAGGAAACTTCTGGCACCTGCAATGCTTTTCTTCCTCATCTTTGCCTACTGGCTTCTCTGGCTGCCTACAAATCCCAACTAAAATCCCTCCTCCTCCTATAAGCCTTTCTTGATCTCAACTTTATCAAGTGTAGTCAGGTGGTGCAGTGTGTTAGGACATCAGCCCTGGAGTCAGGAGGACCTGTATTCAAGTCCAAACTCAGACACTTACTAGCTATGTGACCTTGAGCAAGTCACTTAACTCTGATTGCCTCCAAAAAAATGATCAGTTTTATTTCCAGTTTATCTTATCTATATCTTGTTTGTATGTAGTTGTTTACATGTTGCTTCTTCTCTCTCCCCACCCCCCTTTTAGATTGTGAGCTCTCTGAGGGCAGGAACAATAGTCTTTCACCTTTCTTTATAACTCTAGTACTTAACACACGATTCTTGGCACTTATTAGGTGTTTAATAAACAATGACTTCTGACTGACTGAAATCACTTATGAAGATCACACAGTTCCAAACTGGGGTCCATGAACTCGATTTGTCTTTTTAAAATATTTTGTTAAGTATTTAAAGGTAATTGGTTTCTTTTGTAATGCTATATATTTCCATTTATGAATTTTAAAATATTATCCTAAGAAAGTCTCTGTTTCTGTCACCAGGCTGCCAAAGCAGGTCAGGGACACTAAAAAAGTTTAAAAACCTTTTGGGATGGTAATCTTTGTGGGATTCAGGACATGTTCAGTTGTTTTCTTAAAAAAGAGGAAACAGACCACAAGCAACTCAACTTCCATTTGATGACTGAAAGAGAAAGCTGAATAGAGTGGAAAGAGACCATCACTTAGTAGTGATGTGACAGTGGGTAAATCAAATCTCTATTCTCCCCATACCTCTTTTCTCCTCAGTTTCTTCATCTGTAAAATGTGGGGGTTGGATTATTTTTATTCAGTCATTTCAGTTGTATCTGACTCTCCATGACCCCATCTGGCTTTTTCTTGGCAAAGACAGTGGGGGCAATTTGCCTTTTCTATCTCCAGCTTATTTTACAGAAAAGGAAACTGAAGTAAACAGGGTTAAGTGACTTGCCCAGCGTCACCCAGCTAGAAGGTGTCTGAGGCTGTATTTGAACTCATGGAGATAAGTTTTCCTGACTCTAGGTCAAGCACTATATCCACTATGGCGCCACCTAGCTGCCCTTGATGAAGTTGAGTCATTTGTTCCAGATGAGCTACATCCTTGGATGCCAAAAGAACTGGCAGCTGGGATTGTAACCCCACTGTCAATGACAGTAGAATAAATGATCACAGAACATGGCAGCAGTGCCCCAAGGTTGGAGAAGGGCAAATGTCCCAATTTAAAAAAAAAAAAAAGAAAAAGAAGAGGACTGAGTTTGACTTTATTTCCTGAGAAAATTCTAGAAAAGATAAAGAGACTGCTGGAAAATAATTAGAAAGGGAAGCAGCAATTACAGGGAGCCAACATGGCCTCATCAAAACAGGTCAGGGCTAATTAACTCCCCTTTTTTGAAAAAGATGATTAAATTGGCAGGTGAAGCATCATAGACCATTAAAGCTGGAAGGGCCCTCTCATTTACAGATGAGGAAAGGGAAAGTTTAAGTGACTTGTCCAGGGCCACACAGCTTGTAAAGGCCAAAGGTAAGATCAAACCCAGGTCTCTCTGGATTCATGTCCAGCATTCTATCAAATATAGTTTACCAAGTTCTGAGCAAAGTTTTAAATATACTATCTCATAATAGTCACATAGAGAGGATTGAGAGATATGAACTGCACAATCAGATAAATTCAGGCCCAAAGTGTGGTTGTCAGTCGGTCTATCAGTCAATCAATTGACAAGCATTTATTAAGTGCTACCAGTGTACCCACACAAAGCCAAGTGACAGAATGCACCAAAGAAGCAGAAATAACCCCTGTCCTCAAGGAGCTTGCATTCTAATAGGGAAACAAATTGTGTATAGAAATGTACAAGATATACACAGAGTAGAAAGAGGGCAGCCTTCCAGGCAAGACACTGTGTGGTTTGTCCTTCCTTCTAGAAGAGGACCAACGACAACAGCAAGGTGATGCCATGACTTGCAAGTGGATTTAAGTGTGCAAAGTCACCAGCCTCACTTTCTCCTCCAGAGTCATCTGGGTCCAGTGGCCAGATACCAATCAGGATGACAGGAGATGGTCCAGAGGGAAAGACACTAGCAGCTGAGGGGAGGGGAGACCCAGGAGGGATTGGGAAGGGCTTCCTGCAGAAGAAGGTAGCACTGTGAACTGAATCTTGAAGTTAATGGAAGGAAACAGAGTGGAAAAGCATTTATTTAATGCGTAAGCAAGGGAGACACAAATAACAAAGCATCTCAGGGTCAATGTGGGTCAATGTCAGTGTGGCAGGAGGTCTCCAGTGGAGTGTCCTAGGGATCCGTGCTTGGCACTATGGTTCTTGACTCAGCGACTTGGAGAAACGAAGAGATGTCATGAACAACGCATTTGACTGTAACAAAATGAAATTCAATATGAACAAATGTAGAAAAAAATCAGCTTCCCCAGTATAGATGGGGAAGCACAGTCAGTCAGTCAATACACATTCATTAAGTGTCTGCTTTGTGCCAAGCTCTGTAGGGACACAAAGTCCTACAGAGAGAGGTGCTTAGTAAATGCCTTTCTCAGTCTAATGGGGGAGACAACATGCAAGTAGCTATGTACAAACTGGATATATTCAAGGTAAACTGGAAATAATCCCAGAGGGATGGCACCAGAGAAGGACAAGGGATTCTTGCAGAAGGTAGGATTTTATCTGGGACTTGGAGGTAGAAATAAAGAGGGAGAGAATTTCCATATATGGGGGACAGCCAGTAAAGATGCCCCAAATCGAGAGGTGGAGGGTCTTGTTCAAGGATCAGCAAAGGGTGGGTGAAGAAAGGAGAGAGTAAGGTGGAAAAAGACGGGAAAAGTAGGAGAGGATCAGGTTATGAAGGGCTTTGAACACTAAATAGAGGGTTTTATATTTGATCTTGGAGGTAATAGGGAATCAGTGGTGTTTATGGAGTAGGAGAGTGACGGAGTCAGACCTGTGGTTTAGGAAGATCACGTTGGCAGCTGAATAGAGGCTGAACTGGAGAAGTTAAATAATTGTTCTGAAAGAAGATCTGGGGACTTTAGTGGACTGCAAGCTTAGTGTGAACCAGGAGTGAAACCTAATAGGACCTGGGCAGAGGCACAACTTCCAGGCCATAGTTTCGCTGTAGTCAGACCTCAACTGGAGTGCTGTGTGAGGCATGATGGGTAAAGAACATTGATGAGCTGGGGAGGGAGGCAGAGATGGCGAAGGGCCTTGTTGTCAGACTCTCCATGACCCCTTTTGGGGTTTTCTTGGCAGACATACTGGAGTGGTTTGCCATTCCTTCTCCATCTCGTTTTATGATAAGGAAACTGAGGCAAATATGGTTAAGTGACTTGCCCAAGTTCACCCAGCTAGTATGTGATTGAGGCTGGATTTGAACTCAGGTCTTCTGGACTCCAGCTCCTGCACTCTGTCCACTGTGCCCCCTAACTGACCCAGAGGAGCCTGGAGTACACCTCATGAGACAGACTGATTGAAGGAACTGGGCATGTTTAGCCTGGAAAAGAGATGAGTCAAGGGAGCCGTGATGAAACATGAGGAGGTGGGCTGGTTAGCTTCAGAGAGTGGACCCAGGAGCAATGGCCAGAAGCCACGAAGCAGAAGGTTTAGGCTCAATGCCAGGATGAGCTTCATGACAACGAGAGCAGTCTTCAAAGGGAGTGGCTGCCTCCAGGAGGACGGACTCCCCCTTCTGGGAGGTCTCTGGGCAGGAGTGGGATGACCGCTGGTCAGGGACATCAAGGTGAGGCTTCCTTTCACACACAGGCTGAAGCAGATGACTGTGAAGGTCCCAGATTCTCCGATAAGAAGAGACGGCATAAACATCACATTTGACATTTTGCCCTTCAGGGCCCACTGTGGTGCATAGAGACCCTGGCCAGGAGTCAGGAAGACTCAACTTCTTGAGTTCAAATCACACTTAGTAGCTGTGTGACCCTGAGCAAGTCACTTAATCCTATTTGCCTCAGTTTCCTCATCTGTAAAATGAGCTGGAGAAGGAAATGGCAAACCCCTCCAGGGTCTCTACCAAAAATACCCCAAATTCGGTCAGAGAGTCAGACAGGACTGGACAATAACATCAGCAAAGGTCCCTTCCAGCTCCCAAACCCTTCCTGATTCTGTGACCCTCTATGTTCCTTCTCGCTCTAGACAAGAGTCAGGGAGAGAGTTTTAAAGGACCTTAAAGGAGATGTAGTTCAAGCCCTGCATTTTACAGGAGAGGAAACTGAGGGCTAGAGATAAGTGACTCATCCAAGGCCACACAGATACGGCATCCTAGTATAGCAATCAGACCAGAGGGTACGGGTTCAAATCTCAGCTCTGCCATCTATTACCTGTATGACCCTGAAGAAGGTCTTTTCACCTCCTCCGGCTCCTGGTTCTCCTCTGTGGGGCACAGGACTGTGGATTTAGAGCTGGGAAGGGCCTTCAAAGCTGTCATGTCCAGTATCTTCATGCTATGGAGGAGGAAGGGAAGGGAGGCCCCGGGCAGGTAAGTAAGTCAACTAGCATCTCAGAGTTAGCAGAAGTAAATGGCAAAACTGGGATTTGAACCCAGGCTCTCTGAGGTTGTTGTGGTTGAGTTGTTTCAGTCATGTCCAACTCTCTGTGACCCCATCCGGGGTTTTCTTGGCAGATACTGGAGCAGTTTGCCATTTCCTTCTCCAGCTCATTTTACAGATGAGGAAACTGAGGCAGGCAGGGTTAAGTGACTTGCCCAGGGTCACACAAATAACAAGTGTCTGAGACTAGATTTGAACTCAGGTCTTCCTAACTCCAAGTCTGGTGCCCTATCGACTGAGCCGCAAAACCAACACTCTTTCCACTCTACCCCACTAAAGACGAGAGGATATCTGAGCTACCTAATTCACTAGGTTGTGAGAATCAAAAGATAAGATGCAGGAAAAACACTGGTCAACCATAAAGTCCAGCATACTTGTGTGCCCTTGGGCTTGGTGTTTAACTTTCCTTGGCCTCAGTTTCCCCATCTGTAAAATTCTCTTCCTCCTCATCTCTGTCTCCAGGCTTCCCCAGATTTCTTCAAGTCCCAGCTGAAATCCCATCTTGTATCAGAAACTGTTGCTGATCTGCCTTAACGCTCATGCTTTTCCTCTAATATTATGTCCATTTTATCCCCTTTCTAGCTTGTTTGTCCATAGCTGTTTTTGTGTTGTCTTCCCCATCAGACTGTGAGCCCAAGGGCAGGGACAGACGTTCCTTTCTTTATATCCCCAGCCCTTAACATAGTATCGGGTTCATAGTAGGCATTTAATGATTGCTTCTTGACTGATTGTAAAACTGAGCAGGCCTGAGAAGGAAATGGAAAAACACTCCAGCATCTTGGCCAAGAAAACCCCATGGATGGTGCTGGGGTGATAACGGTCCTGGGGGTCACCAAGAGTCAGACACAACTGAACAACAACAGAATTTACAGCCACAGAGAAGTGGTTACTACTTTAATTCAACCAAAAGCCTCCACCCAAGCACAGTAAATAAACACACACACCCTTTCACACCAACTTAGGCTGTACTGAGATGTCCCTTCTCCCACACAGACACACACCCATACATACTTTGGTGCAGAAGAAAGTGCACAGCACCGGGTTCAAATCCCAGCTTGCCTACGCAACCCCAGGAAAATATCTTCAGTCCTCTGGGCTCTGGTTGTTCAGGTGTAAGATGAAAAGTGTGTACTGTATCAGATCATAGATTTAGACGGAAAAGGGACCTTAGGAATTATTTAATCTGACCATATCAGTTTACAGATTAAGAAACTGAGGTTGAGAGGTCAAGTGAGATTGGGATGTAGGTCTTCTAGGTTCCCGTTCTATACTGATCTCGAAGGTCCCTTCCTTATAGCTCTGATAAAGGCGCCCAGGGATGGATACAGTATTATGTGATCACACAGATCTGCTCCCAGACCCCCTAGTACCCACAGACTGAGGGACCCATCTCCACCACTTTTTCTGAAAGTGCTTTGGGAAGTATGAAGTTCTCTAAGGTATGGATGGACGCCGACGGGCACAAACACGCAGAGGAGCAAACACAGGTAGCTGCATGTCTTCAAACCGATAGACACAACCAAACATACCCAAATAGAAGTACACCCACGGATAGATAGACGTCTTTCACAGAGTAGGAGGGCGGTTAGATGAAGATGTAGGCGGATAGTACAGAAATTAGGGGAGGGACTTTTACTATTACAAGAAGCGGGTGTGTGCAGGTCGTGGGAGAAGGTGGGAGCAGGGTGACAGCCTGTGTGTGGGCGTGAAGGAGAGAGGCTGAGGGGGAATGGTGAGTGTGTCAGTAGGTGGGTGATGGGAGTGGGTGGTAGAGAGTTGATGGTTGGTAGGCAGGTGACAAAGAGGTTGGTGGGGGTGGCTGGGAGTAGAAGGCTGGTAGGCAGGTAACAGAGAGTGGGTAGGCTGGTAACAGAGAAAGTCGATGATGGTTGGTAGGTGGGCAACAGAGGATGGTTGATAAGTGGGTGATGAGGAGAGCTGGTGGATAGTAGAGAAAGTGAACAATCAGCCAGCGCTGCTCTACTGCTCACATGAGGTGGCTAGTTAAGGTGGAAGGGCTGGAGAAGATACCCATGTGTGCTGAGGGAAATGCTTTTGAGGCCAGGAGGCAGTAGCAAGGTGGGCTGGGAGAGAGGATGAGGACAGGGATGAGGTGAGGTGGGAGGGTACTTGGCTGTGGACCCCAGGAGCAGAGGCACCGAGGCTTCACATGTCAGTTCAAGCCAAGAGGAATCTGGTCTCATCTGCTTTGGTCCCAGAGTTCTTGGGAGAGGCCAAAGGTAATAAGGCTCAGTGTAGGGTGGATCTTAGAACCAGGACAAGAGCTGAGGCTGGACTGGTCCTGATGGCATCTGGAGCAGGAGCTGGGATTTTATCCCATGGTCACATTGGAGCTGTTTCCTTATGAACCCAGGATGTCAGAGCTGGGAGGGCCCTTAGAACACAGGGCGTCAGAGCTGGGAGGGCCCTTAGAACATGGAATGTTAGAGCTGGAAGGAATGTGAGAACTAGGAAGGGCCTTAGAACATAAAGTTGGAGCAGGATGGGCCCTTGGAAACCATGCCATACAACTCCTTTATTGTACAGAAGAAGGAATTGAGGCTCAGAAGAGCTGTGCCCAAGGTCACACACAAGGCAGGAAGGAGAAGCCACATTTCTCAAGTCCTGATTTTGAGCCTTAGCATCGATACCAGAGAACACTGCTGTGATAGATCCCCAAAAGCTGAGTCAGAGAGATGGGGCTCAGGGAAGGTTCTTAGGAAGGAGAGAGAGCCAGGATAGGCCAGGGGAGCTGATGCTGCTGTGTTTGGGGATATTCCTTCAGACCCAGGTCCCTGAGGGATCTCTGGCTCCAGCTCCAGGGCCTTGTCCTTCTGTTCAGAACAGTGATCTATCTATTATCACAAAAAGGACTGGCCTTGGAGTCCATAGATCAATAAGCCAGCCAGCATTTGCTAAGACTGTCCTCAAGCTCAACCAGGCCCTGTGCTCTGCCCTGGAGACATCAAGACCCAAATATAAGAATTCTTGCTTTCATGGGGCTCCCATTCCACGAGGGAGCAGGAGGTGGCCACAGATCCATCAGTACAAAGTCTATGCAATGTAAACACAAAGTTCTGGGGTGGGCCACCAGCAGCTTGGTCTGGCGAGGAAGGGCCTCTTTTGGAAGATGGTGCTTGATCAGAGCTTTAAAGAAAGGCATGGGATTTATGAGCTGGAGAGAAGGACAGAGGCCTTCTAGGCACGCAAGGAAGACACCAGTGATGTCACGGAGGTGGGAGAGAAGATGGCGGGTTTGAGGAGCAGTAGAATCTGGGCTGGAGTTCCCTGCTTAGTGGCTGGGGGATTCTTGGCAAGTCACGAAAGCTCAGTTTCCTCATCTATACAATGGGAATAATAACACTTTGTTGTGAGGATTGACTGTGATCCCAAAGCCCTTAGCACAGTGCTAAGAACATAGGTACTTAAAATATCTTGTTCCCTTCCCCTTGCTTCCTTTTCCCTCTGACCTCAGTTTGGAGGCAGCTGCAGCCAGAACTCCACGGTGTTGATTTAAATATTAAGTATTTAAGGGGGTTCAAATCCCCCCTTAAATTGACCCTGGGAAGTCACTTCACTTCTCTGAGATGGCATCTGGGAAGTGAGGAATGGTGGAGATGGATTGGATGCCCCCTCTGAGGGTCCTTCCAACTCTAAGCCTAGAATTCCCAAAAAGCAGTTTGAAATAGATACCCCATGTTTGTTGTACAGAATGTGCTCCCCCTGTCAAGATTCTCCAGCAGTAGGAGGCCCCCCCCAGCCCTGGGGACAGCCCATGAGGGTCTCCCCCTTCCTTCTAGGCTGGAGTCAGACCCAGTAGATGTGATGGATTCAGGTCAGTGCTATGGAGGGCAGCCCAGCCAGCCCCTCTGCCACCTCGTTATCAGGAAAAGCAATGCATTAATAGCCCTCATTTTTTTTAAGGAAAAAATAAAATAACCTTATCATCAGTCAGCCTCACTGGGAAGAGATGAGCTCGGTGAAAATTTAAACAAATGGTAGGGATGGAGGGGGGATGGGCTTGGGGGGGTGCGGGTGTCCAGGGTGGGGAGGGGAGAGTTTAAGAATGACAGTGTGCTAATATGCCTCGTCCCCTTATCAGGGAGGATATTAAAGGTATTGAAATGCTAAGTAGCTCTTTAAAGCTGTGTCTGATTAAAGCCGAAGAGGGGAGGGGAGGCAGGAGAGGGGGCCAGGGCCCCCAGATTGCTGCCTGGGAACAGATGATAGTTGGATTGTGAGCTGGTGACAGCCTCTGGGGAAGGGCCTCCCTCCCCCTGTGCTGCCCTCCCTTCACCCACCGACCCTCAGTGCTAGGAGAGGGTGAAGGAGCAGACTCCGAGGCAGGAAATGAGAGTGGTCACTCAGGGGGATGTTTCTGTTTGCTTCCTCCTTCTAGAATCACAGAATACCACTTTGTGCCTAAGTGAGCTCTCTGAGCCTAATTTTTCTTATCTGTAAAACAGGGCCCAGGACAGCTGAATTGCCTACAGAGTGGACTGTATGGGGTGTTCAGTAGGACTAGCATCTCTGCTCTGAGAGCTTGCTGAGTCTTTTTCAGGACTGCTCTCCTACCTTTGGGGTCCACCTGATTCACCTAACTCTTACCTGTGTCTTCAAGAAGCCATAACCTGGTAAATTATCTCAGCAGGAGGACTAACCCAGGTTGAGGATAGCTGACAGACCTCAAACCTGTCGGTGAATTAGGGGGATGTCTCCCCCAAGCATGTGAAGACTTCCCGTGATGAAATGAATGAATGAGAAATTTTTTTTTCCCCAATGGCTGTGAAAGTGGCTTGGTCAGGCATCAAAGATGCCAAGATCTGGGGTCATTGCCAGCGGTCTTGACTTGTGTCCTGACACTGGACTTTGATGACTCAGAAAGAGAGAATGAGACTATGGACTTTGTAGAACTCTGCCTCACTTAAACCTAATTTGAACACAAGTAAAGACATCACCTGTTTACCAGTGATGTCACAGGTCCCCTTTAAAAATGAAGGACAAACAACAACATCTTACAGGGCCATTACTGTTGATCATCCTCAAAGAGAACCAAGGACATCAAGAGGGTGATGTCTTGACTTTTGAATGAATTGGATTTAAGCGAGGCAGAGTTGTACAGAATGGTCAGCCTCTCTCTTCCGGAGTCATCAAAGTCCAGTGACAAAACAAAACTCAAGACAACTGTCTATGGCTTGGGATGCAGGGGACTTTGAATTGTATTTTTAGGGGGAATGCTCAATTGATGAAATCACAGATCTATTTGAATATTTAAGTGCATAATGAAATAGAGTTAAAGAATTAATTAAAAATTAAATTAATCAAGAGTTGGCCTGAAAACACAAATGCTTTCACTGGTAGGCAATGCAATTAGCCTACTTGTTTGACTAACCTTAAAAGCACTACAGAATTGTGAGCTCCTGTTATTACAAAGTTAAATGGGAGACGAATATGGAGAGAGACTTCATCTGAAGTTAGGGTACCTGGGTTCGAATCATAGCACTGTTACTACAAATTACTACTTCCCCTCTCCAGGCCTAGGCTTCTTCTCCTCTAATATGAGTTGGACTTCATGATCTGTCTTTTAAAAAAAATCATTTTTAGTTAAAAGTTCTCTCCCTCCTTCCACCCACCCCTACCCATTTAGAAGGCAAGAAAGATGATTCCCATTATACGTATAAAATCATGCAAAGCATTTCTGCATTACCCGTGGTTTTTTTTTTTAAAAAGGAAGGAAATAAAAATATGCTTCCATCTGTACTCTGAGTCCATCAGTTTTCTGTCTGGAGGTAGGTAGCATTTTTCATCGTGAGTCCTTTGGAGTTGTAAGGGGATCATTGTATGGATTGGACTTCCTAAGTCTTTCACAGTTGATTATTATTATAATAATTGCTATTGCTGTATAGATTGTTCTGGTTCTGCTCCCTTCCCTTTGCCTCAGTTCATTTAAACCTTCCAGGTTTTTCTGAAACCATTCCCTTCATAGTTTCTTATATCACAATAGTATGCTGTCACATTCATAAACCAAAACTTGTCCTTCCATTTCCTAATTTATCAGCATCTCTACAGTTTCTGTAACGTGGTATTTACCACTTTGCGCGAGAGTAATTGTCATGACCACCACAGAGCTTTAAAGCAAAGCAAAAATGTATTGACAGGTTCGAACCTGGGTCCCACCCGATCGATTAGGTGGAACCCTGATGCCTTCTACCATGTCCTTTTTATCCTCAGCTACTAAAGAAGGTGCCACGGGGTGGGTTTTGATTGGCTGGCAGATCTGTGGGACCCTTAGCTACAAGGCTCCAGG
>JAQQSW010002748.1:0-14871 GCA_028646575.1 Pseudocheirus occidentalis
GCACACACTGAAGTTCACAAGGTTCAGCACACCTCAAATTCTTCAGGACTTCTCTTGCCTGGAACTCAAGGATCAGCCAGGCCACCAACAAACAAAGTCCCATCCTGTTCATATCTTCAGTCAGCTTTGTGGAAGAGCCAAATCCAAAATCTGTCTTGACTCTATAAAATTATTCCTAATAAGCACTGGCCTTTTCCCAAGTCCACAGGGGAGTGTCTCAGCCAATAGCATTCTTCCAAGTCAACAGGGGAATTCACACCTTTTCACCAATGGACAGAGTTCTAGACTTAGCCCTAAGTTACTGATCTATTTAGCCCTAAGTATCCTATCCACTTAGCCCTAAGTATCCAACAAATTGATTACCATTACAACCATTTACTGAAAAATCTCATTTTATAGAAAAGGGATGCCCAGTGGTTGTAAGTCAGTTAAGAAGTCAGTCATTACACTTACTGATTGTGTACTATATGGTTCACTGCTCTAAGATCCAGAAATGCAAAGAAAGATAAAGGTAGTTAGTGGTGAAGCCAAAGTATAAGCCAAAATATTTGGGTATCAGTTTCCTCATCTATAAAATGAGATAATTTTATCAAATAATCTCCAAGATTTTTTTCTATATATGACATTCTTTGATTTTGTGAATTACTCAATCGTTTTCTTTTCTGTTTCTTGCTTACTTTTGTGTTCTATTTTTTGTCTACCTTCCATTCTTGTTTCTTCTTTTCAAATTATTAATATTTTCATTTCTATCTTGCCTGAATATAGAATGAATGCTTCTGTTTTTGGTGTTGCCTCAGAAATCTATATTTCATCTATTTTATAATATAGGAAACTGATGTCTTAAGTGTAAAAGTAATTTATTTCTATTGAAATTAATACCATAGCATCATTTTTATCTATAATTTTTGAATAAATTACATTGAAATGAGGGGGGAAAATTCTTAACCATATGCCCCATTTGTAATTATGCACTATAAGGAAAGTTAAAGAAAGGCCACCAGCACCTCGAATAGTTGCTACCCTACCCTCATTGTGATTGGTTTTATGGTACAATATGGGAGAAGAGTTATCCAGGATGAACAGTTATGGAGAGCTTGAGAACTACCCACATTTATAGTACATTATTGTTTAAATCTATTATCAATTCATATTTCCTAAAATAGCAGATTTACCACCAAAAGATCCAGTCTGGTAGGTGTCCATTTTCCACCAAAACATCTCATTACCTCCTGAATTTAATTTCTATTTAATTTATGTCTCAATTGTGTTATTATAAAAAATACACAGAAACATGTATCATTGCTCTTATTTCATATGACTGAAAACATTCCTTTTAAAAACAAATTAAAAAACCTCTTCTGATAGAATTCAAATTACTTAAAAACTGAGTGC
Source organism: Pseudocheirus occidentalis (assembly GCA_028646575.1). Lineage (NCBI taxonomy): Eukaryota > Metazoa > Chordata > Mammalia > Diprotodontia > Pseudocheiridae > Pseudocheirus > Pseudocheirus occidentalis. Next base: position 1,393 of record JAQQSW010002748.1, read on the forward strand.
AGTAATTAGATGTCATTGATTTTACAGATAACTTGATTTGAAAATGGAATGAGCATCTCTCATAATAATGAGAAATATGTTCCTTTTGGTTGTGTTTATTTTCAGATTCATATCATGCATTCTAGGCTCTACAGTGTTTCTCAGGAGATTTTCTCTGTATTTTCACTTGCAGTGAGTGGAGCTCATGCTTGTATTATGATTTGCAAAATACTTGTTTGAGTTATCTGAAGCAGTATTATGAGAGCAGCTTCATCATTTAAGGGTTATTACTCTTTCGGTCTGACTTCACTTCTTTTCTCTGTCTCTGCTAAGGTACTTCAGTGGTTATAATGAAGTAAATCCAAATGACTAGTTTGAAACTAGCAAGATACCTGACATGCACACAAAATATTCTTTTAACATTTGACTGAACTAATCATCCTAAGGGGTTTTCTCTGTCTTTTATGAGCACTTATTCTCCACTGTATTTTCTCTTAATATATCTTAGTCATTTAGCTGAAGAAAGGTTTTTTTTTAATGCTAGGCTGAAGCTTACATGCAAGTTGCTATTCCAAGCTATGCAAGTAAAAGTTTTTGTAAATTCAACTCAATAATAAAAAAGCAACTCCAGTTAGGTAATGTAACTGTATGACCAAACACTGAAAAATGCTATATAAACATATGACATCTGTGTGTATATGTATGTATGAAGATGGGGATGGGGGAGGGAGGGAAGGAGAGAGAGGGGAGGCCTTTCTGTCATCTCGACCCTGGGTGGTCTCTCTGATTCCCTGGATCCCCTTCCATGGTCCCAGCTTCCTCCTGAATCCACCAAACAGTCAACTGGATTCAGAAGCAGACAGCTGCCAGTTTCCTGTCCAGTCCTTAGAGATAGACAGCTCCCAGGTCCTTGTCCAGTCCTCAAGGCAGTCGCTGGCACACACTGAAGTTCACATGGTTCAGCACATCTCAAATCCTTCACCACTTCTCTTGCCTGGAGCTCAAGGATCAGCCAGGCCATGAAAAAACAAAGTCTTATCCTGGTCATGCTTCTTCAGTCCTCCAGCAGTTCAGCTGGCCCTAGGACTCAGAAGGAATATTGGCCTTCTGGGTAGCCTTCACCAGATTCTGGTCTCAGGAACACTTCATTTCAGTTCTGTCAGCTTCCATATGCTGGAAGAGAAACTCTCTCTCTCTGTCTCTGTCTCTTTCTGTCTCTGTCTCTGTCTCTGTCTCTCTCTTTCTCTCTCTCTCTCTCTTTTTCTCTCTCTGTCTCTCTCTCTCTCTCTCTTTTTCTGAAGAAAACTCCAACTCACTTCTTCAGCTCCCAGATGCTGAGACAATTCTGCTTCTTCCAACAGGAAAATTCCAATTCTGTCTCTAGAATCCTTCTTTATATACAGCACTGGCCTCCTGTCTCAGGCAATAGCTTTCTTCCACATCAACAAGGGAGTTCAAGCCTTCTCAACAGTGTACAGAGCTCACACCTTCCATACTTATCCCTGAGTTACTAAGTGCTACTTAGCTCTGAGTTATTAAGTGCTCCTTAGCCCTAAGTTACTAAGTGCTAAGTATCTGCTAAACTTGACTGCTATTACAGAGAGGAAGAGGGAGAAGGGGAGACAGAGACAGAGAGAGAGGGAGAGATAGAGAGAGAGTTAAGGAGAGAGAGAGGGAGAGGAGAGAGAGGAATTTATGAGTTTGTGGGTATAGGAATCTTCCAGGGAAAATCCCTGTAATAATTCAGTAATAATGCTGATTCACACCTTTCATGCAATTTGTAGTATTACAGGCAGACTAAAAGAGACTATAAATTCTAGAAAGTTGCCTAGAGCAGTGACAGGTTAAGTGCTTGGTTCAGGGTTACATGAGCAGAATGTGTTAGATCTTTCTGATTTTGAGACCAATGCAATGTATACTAGAATACTCTCCCTCTTTTATACATGAATTCATGTATTTACATACATATACATACATGCACATATATGTATGGTTTACAATATTTGCATGTATTACAAACACTTTTATGTACATATGCCTAAATGTGCATTTATATGTCACAAGTAGACAACAAAAACTCTAAATTTATGTCATGACTAGCCACTGGACATTCTAACCCTATGATTCAATGGATATCAATTTACCAATATAAGGCAATTGTTTTTAAATAATATGTGAAGGCTATATACTTTAGGGATAGTCTGGTTGGATCCTGGCAGTATTACCAGATGAGTCAAAACTTTTTGATTAAAAATTTAAACATTTCTTACTCCATGTTCTACTTTAAAATTATTACCTCATTTCACTTATCTGTGAAACTGTGTTCAACAACTAATAAAATGGAAGCAACCCAAATTGTTCATATTAGCCTAAAGATAAATGAGTAATAATTATAGGATACTTAATTCTACTGAAATATCCTGTTCAAAAACAGAACAGAACAAAAAAACATTCCCTGTTTTCAAAGAACTTGTACTCTACTGGGGAGAATTAATAGATAAACAAAAGAAAATAATGATAGTTTGAGGAGGTAAAAAGCATTGACAACATAAGAGGATCAAGAAAGTCTTCCTTTGGGAAAATTATAACTATACTCATCCTTTAACAAAACTGGAGTTTTTTGAGCTTGTAGTAAGGAGGTGAATTCAAGGCAATAGGAGACAGCCTTTGCAAAAGCACAGAAGAATGAAGTGAGCTGAAATCAGAGAACAGCAAATATATTGTTTTAACTAGAATATTGAATTGTTAAGGGGAGTAACATGCATAAAAGTAGGTTTGAATCAGATGGTAAAAAGTTTTTAAATGACAAATGACTATTTTATTTTTATTTTAGTGGTAATAGGGAGCCACAGAAATTTATTGAGTTGGAAGCCAAAATAGGTCAGTGTTGTGCTTTAGGAAGATTATTCCAAAGTAAAGTGTTACATGAAGTTTTATTCAAGCATGCTTTGAATTCTGAATTGGAATGTATAGATCTTATGAAGATTCCAGAAGGAAAAACTAGAGTCAAAATTTGCATTTGGAATTCCTTTAAGCACTTTTTCTATGGGCACCTTCAAATGGGCTCTATTATCTCCAGTATGTTTGACTTCACATGCATCAGCATATTCACTTTTCATCCTGCCTTTGTAAACACACATACTCCACTATACAAACTTTCAACCCACATTTTTTATTTGTGCTTCAAACACATCAATGAACAAAAGATCTGTGGGAAAATTATGCATGGCCACATACTTCCTTTTGTTAGAAAACAGAGCTCCAAGCCTCTTTAAGGTCCCCCATCTGATGCTATGCTTCTGAAATGAATTATCCCACCCACTTCCTCTTCATCTCCTATTGTCACCTTCTTTGCAACTCCTAGTTTATTCTTTGTAAATGCTTATATTTGTAAGAAAGATCTTTGAAAGACTCTAGGAAGCCCATCATGACAAATTATAAAACAATTCAATATAGATTGTAATCTAAAAACATACAGAATGCTTGCTATTTCAAATGATGAAAAACAACCAAAAATATTGAACTATTACCCATACTTCAGAAAATCATCAATAAAAATCCTGTAGGAGAACTGACTTATAAAAGAGGGGCCAGGTGTGATTAGAAGGATAAAAATTATATGGAAGGCATAAACTTGAAGCAATCAGAACTGATGGAAAGACATAATGAGAAAATTGATCTGTTTGCAAGATAGAGAAAGTGGAAATAATTTCTTTCACATTACACAAATCAAGTCTTCATAATTAGATTTGGCACAAATATAGGCCTCACATCACTGAAGAGTACATGTTGTTAGACTACCAAGTAATTTAAGCTAAAACTGTAACCTTTATTAATACAAATACAAAATTCTAAATAAGACTGGAAATGTTCTCATATACAAAAAAGAGAGAATCAATAGCACATTCCTTTCATTTTTGTAAGTGTAAATGCTAAAAAAGAAACTGCAAGAAGTAGCATTTAAAAAACCACTGAAAGTTAAGATTATTTTGTTCCTATAGAAATCAAGGCAATAACACATGGTAGCTACAATTCAGTATATGCCTTGTTTTTAAAATTCAAAAACTTTGTTCTAAGATCTTACAGATTCAACCAGAACATTCAGAGATAAATATAAGAAAATACATTTTTCAATGGGCATGGGAAAAAGAAATGACACATGAAGAGAAGTAGGCATTATATAATTTTATTTGGTTTTACCTCATTCATCAATCATGGTATAAAATCTCTTGGGATTTCTAGTATGTAGTGGATTCCTTGAATACCTACTATGTTTATACTAATAGAAAAAAATCACTTAATCTTTGGGAAACTCAGATCTTTAAAAAAAGATAGATTTCTAAATTGTAGGAACACTGTTATGAACTGAAGAATCATAGAGATCGATAACACTGATGAACTGACCATCAATACTTAAGTAGCTACCATGTATTGAATGTTTTACTAGACCCTAGGGGAAATGTACATGTTTAGAAAAAGCTGTAACTTCCAAGGTACTCCTAAGAGTATCAATTACTTATACTGCAACACATACTATTTTAGATTTTTATAAGACTGGAACAAATTATTTTACTTGATCCCATCCTTATAAAAATAAGTGTTAAGATGCCCAATCAACCACTATTATAGTGTGGAAAATTCTAATAAACCAGAGTAATATTGCATAATAATAATTACGTTTTGATAATTTGAAGTAATTTAGTTCTGACCCAAAGTCATCTATAAGTTATCAAACTAGTTTAAAAAACATTTATTCTAGAGGATGAAGCAAGTGTGGCATTCCAGCATATCTGTGAGGAGAAAAGGTAGAAGAATTAGATATTCAGTAGGACAATCAACTCTATCCATGTCTTGGAGCAGATGACCAAACTGAGACAAGTCTCATGAAAAATAATTGCTCTGTCTCCCTTTCCCAGTTACAGTGCAGTTTTACAAAAACAGCTCTGGTTTGAAGGCGATCTCTTGTTGTATACATTTTCCCCTAAACAAAATCCATTGTATAGTCTATATACCTCAGAACAGTCACAGACCAACCTCTCGAACCACATGGAATATTCTTTAATGACTCTGTCTCATTTCCTCGCCTAGGAAATGCTCTCCATGCAAATACCTCAAGCTAATGTCCCTTCCCACCAGTGTTTTTATCATACTCTCCCACAGTCCATTCTTTTTGAGGAATTAAGGAATTTTTTCTCCTCAGTTTACCTCCCCTTGGGTAAGGATACATTTTCAGCTCTTCTCTATGCACTGCCTTCCCCTATTTTTGCTCAAGCAACTTCGCATTACTTTTTTCTCTCTCTCTCAATAGATACTGATTGATTTATGGAGAACACTGAGATTAAGTTTACAAAAAGTTCATTTAGTTTTTCCCCTTACCTTTCTCCTGTATCTTTTATATCCCCTAAAATTATTAGCCATTCACATCCTATACATTGCTCATAAATTCTCTTTTGTTCTTTCATTAGAGGAATGTAGTCCAATCTACTTAAAATGAAAACTACAAAAGCTTTATCTGACAAATATTCTTTTCTACTTCTGCATTTGGGGGAACAAAATATACCATTCTCTCTTTCAGAGTGTCTATTCCTTTGGAGAGGCTATCTGACATACGCTATAAGTTTTACACTTTGCTGTTTTTCTTTATAAGTCTTCATGAAATCCTTTGATATTTATTCTGTCCTACTAATATTTTAGTATGGAAAAGTTACATTTATCTTTTGAACAATTGCAAAAGTTTTTGGTCAGGTTTTGATTATGGTTACTACTGTTTCATGATCTCATGAGCTTGCATAATTCTTTTAAGGGCATTGTGATTAATTTTATTCCATAATATAATTTTCAATATATTTTCTTCTATGAATTTTTATTCATTTTTTTCCTATGTCTTCTTGAACATATCTCTTGCTTTATGTTCCTGAAACTAGGCTTATTCTAACATTTTTCCTCTTGGACTTTTTACTTTTGACCTTTTTCCTAGTAGTTTTTCTCTAGCTACCCTGATCACTCCTGGTCTCTCCACCTTCCAGTACAACAAAAGCCATTCATATTGGCTATTTTCAAGATACTAATAATCATAAATGTGAGAATCTTTTCCCATAATAATCTCTAAGGGGATATGATTTACCTTAGCTGCATTTCTCGTTCTCTTGCCCTCCAGGCAGGTTTACCTTGCTAATTCCTCTTCCTCAAGCTTTGTACTTCTTTTTCTTCAAAGCAAAATACGTGTCTTTTGCCTGTTCTGTAGTATTTCAGTGGGAGAAAGAAGGTCCCAACTGAATCATTCTCATGGAGAGACCAGTTGACAGTTGAGGACCCACAAAGAGAGAACTCAAACCCCTGTCCCAATGAGACTGTATATGTTTGCTCTGCCTAGCATGTCAGCTGGGGTGAATACCTCTAGGCACCTCAGTTCTCCAATATTTTTAATAAGGCTGTTCATTGTGAAATGTTTCTGAATTCTTATCTTGTTGACTCACAATTGATTACGTTTTATTTGGTGCAGATTTTTCAAAAGAAATTTTGAAATCAGAGCTATTCACAGAAAACAGCTCTCGAATCTTGTTACACATGTCTGATAGTCTTATATAATTTTATTTCATGATATGAAAAAATCATAGTAAAGTTAAAAGAGAGCTTACCAATGGAACAGGGATGGGTGGAGATTCGCTTACTAGTTAAGAGTTCATGAGAAAATAATTTACTCCGTGTTCAAGGGAATTGCTCCATTATATAATTTAATCAGTGAAATACTCTAAACAATGTCAGAGTTGAATTAATTCTTGTCAGTCCCTTAAAAACCAATTGGTAAATTACTGTTTTAGAACATTAAATGGTATTGGATGTACTGCAATTGACAATAAAATAATTAGTCAAGTCAAGTCAATTAGAGGGAAAAGTCATAGAAATGTCTGTTTGGATCATCTATACATAAAATCCTTTGTTATTTTTGTTTAGCAGATTAGTTATGTCTGACACGTCATAACTGTGTTTGGAGTTTTCTTCCTAAAAATACTGGAGTGGTTTGCCATTTCCTTCTCCAGGTCATTTTACAGATGAGGAAACTGAGGCAAACAGGGTTACGTGACTTGTATAACATTACACAACTAGTTAAGCATCTAAGTCCAGATTTAACCTCATATATTCCTGACTCCATGCCTAGCATTCTATCCACTGTGCCACCTGATGTATCAGCAAGCACCCTAACATACCTAGGGCAGCTAGTAGCACAGGTTCTTAGATCTGCTTTTCTAAAGGAAAGCAACTCAGAATGGGTCAACAATCTTTCTTTAATCAAACCAACATATCATTTACCTAGTTCAGGGGAAAAAGTCAGCACCCTGAACTCCAGAGAATGCAAACAAGTTAAAGCACAAGTTACAAACACAAGTTACCAGCAGACCAAGAAAAAGATCAGCAGATGGGCTTCCAAGTATCTGACAATCACATCCATTACCTATTCAAGTTACCAGAGAGGGAAGCATCAACATCTGGGTTTTCAAAGTCAGGGGTCTCAATGGATTCCCAGAGTCCCATCTGGCCAAATCATACAACTCTTCTCAAAGTGAGCCCCAAAGCAAAGCCTCACATCAGGGTGTATATATAGACTTCTCCTGGGTCAGAAAATGTCACAGCCCTCTTGACCCACTGTCCAAATACAAAGTAACAAGGTGTGGCCATTCCCAAAAAACAAGCCTCCCACCACAGGCTCCACGTGACCACATTCAGCCTATTAGGGGGCAGAGTTTACTTTGAAATCAGGGAATATTCTCAGAGCCACTTAAGCCCATTAAAGGGTCTAGGGGCAGGAAAGATCTTCAGATTCCCATTACACCTAACTACCCCAGAGAAAATTACCAATAAAGATAAGCACCTTCACTCTAGGATTACTGGGACCACAAGTACTTCAAATACCACTTCTCTTATTTCCAGACTACCAGTTAAAAACATTACCAGGAAGCAACCTCTGTGGAGACCGGCTAGAAATCTCCACTAACTGGAATCAGATGCAGCACACAGAGCAGTGCAGTCAGCCAGCCTGAAGCATCGTGGCACTCTGAGGAGGGCTTTCTCTCATAGGACACAGCATGTGGTGCAAAGTCAAATTTCCAACATCTCCTTGATCTCCTAGACCTTGAGGGAGGCACTGCAGAACCTGAAACCAGAAGCCTTGGGATTGGCAATGCTTCCAGACCAGTCATCTCAACCAACATCCTGGGAATCGATGACAACTTGGGAATTCACCTTACTAGTGCTATTGTCATGACTGCTGAAGACCTAGAAAAGAAAGCTCTTGGATCCAAAGTTTTTGGTACAATCAAATGATTCAGTATTAGAAAGTACTAGTATTTTGTCAGTGGAAATGATATTATAGATATAGCATTAACATCTACTTTGTTCCTGAACCCCAGACACTATTGAACATTTTCATCTGATTTGACACTGAAATCAAATATATATATATTCTCAGCACTTAGAATGTGAGCTCCTTTCGAGTAGGTAATGTCTTTCTTTTCTTTTTTTTCATCCCCAGCAATTAGTATGATGCTTTGTATATAATAAATGCTCAATAAATTCTTAATTAATTTATTCATTCACTTAATCAGGTAGACCCCTTGCTTGATATCATCGGGACTATAGAACTAGAAGAAAATTTTGAGGAGGAAAAACAAGAAAAATAAAGTAGCCATCCCTTGTTGAATTTAAACTCTTTATATTCTCAAAATATAAGTAGAAGAGGTGCTAGTTAAAGATGAATGCATTTAGAGAAAGATACTAAGGAGCAAGAATGTGATAACTTTCCCCTCTTCCATAGTTGAGAATATGTTGTAACCTTAATTTTAACCTTATAACGGCAAAATCAGATGGCCTTGGCTAACAGCAAAGCTGCCACAAATTACAAGTATCACTTGAAACTTAAACATTCTAAGTGTGAATAAAACAGCAAAGTCTTCTCGCTCCAGAGGCTGGGAAACTAAGCAAGATTTCAGTAAGATTAAGTTACCAGACACTGTGTTTAAGAGTACTTGGATTGTTATAATGGTAGCTCCTATATTGGAGAATTCTTTTACTTGTTCTTTTTTGCCTATTTTGTGGGCTTTAAAGTTGAGCTCTCCTGTTGGGGCACAGATTGCACTGTCCCAAACTTCTTGTGTGTGGGGTCAGTAATCTAATCACTGGCTTTGTTGACTGCAGCCTCAGATGCCAACAGCTTAGTTACTACGCTGGGGTGGCCAGGTCAAGATATACCTGTTGTTGCCTGGTTTTAGAGAGTGCCAATTTGCCTTCTACACTGGGTTTGAAGGCCTCACAGCTGGCCTGCTGTGCTTCTGGTGTGCTGAACGAGGACCATGTGTCTTCAGTTACTGCTCAGTGCTATGGCTAAGAGCCTCCTGCTAGCTTCTCTGGGTACTATCTGTGCTGGACTGTGCTCTTCTTTTACCCAAGAAAGACAAACCTCTCCTGAAGTCTTTCTAAGTTATCTTAAGCAGGAAAAATGTTTCACTCTGTCTTTTTGTAGGTTCTGTCATTCTGAAATCCATTTACAGGTTTGATTTAGTGTTTCTGAAGGAAACTGGAAAGAGCTCAGGCTACTTCCTGGAGAATTCTTAAAATCTGAATAGGAATTGGAGTGTGACTTGAAAGCTGGCCTTAGAATCTCAAGGTCCTAAGTTCACTTCCCACTTTTGACATATGCTATTAACCTCATACTATATAGCTCTTTAAAATTATCATTTGTAGTAGTAGACTTGAATAAGTGAAATTTCTTTACTAAGCCACTTCTCTACCTAAGATATTACAAATAAACTAAAAAATGAATAAATATTTTAAAGAGAACTAGGCAAATTATATTCAATTCTTATAAAATTAGTCACTTAACTGTTTTTTTCTGTTTTGTCAGAGCCTTGATTGACTTCATATTCACCCTCTCAGATGGTAGTTATTACTCATAAGAGAGGGAACCTGACACTCCTTAACTGAAAACAATCCCTATACCAGCAAGTTTCCAGTGAACAAAAATGCTTCCAACTTCTGAGGTAAAACACAAACAACAAGAATACCTTTCCCTTTTTGGAATCCTCTAAGAACAAATAAAAAATTAAGCTACTTCCTTCCTTGGAGAATGACATTTTGATGTTATGTGGAATTTTTTTTTACTCTTAATATAAGACAGTCAACCTTAATAGAGGATGGATACACGTTGAAAGATACAGAGAATGTGAATGAGAAAAACAGAACTTGAGACATATGTAAATGATACATATACTGCTTTCTCCTTGATTACTGACCCTTTGGGTATGAGAAGAGAAAGGGAAGTCATGGAGAAAGAAAGGAAATAAAAGGAAGAAGTAAATGCAACAACACAAATGGAGCAGTGTAGCATTTAAAGTGAAAATAAGATTAAAATTGCTCCAAAAAGCCAAAGGTAGTCAACTGAAAAATGATAAGGTCACATCCTCAAACAGTTAAAGATGACTTTAAAATGATGGATGGAGCTAAATTCAGCAAAACATCAAGAGCAGTCAGGGGATGCATATGTAGAACACCTCTATGCCATGGATAAAGGATAAGAATTACATAGTCTGACAGAGGGAAGGCCATTCTGTTGACTAAAAACTTGAATGTAAAGGTGGAAAAATGATTATCTCTTCAAAACCCTCAAGATTTTCCCAAGTTTCAACACATCCAATAATCATATCTGCCTTGTTCCCCTCACAAATGGTGATGCATCATTATAGCTATATTGACATTTATCCTCCTGCTAGCTGACATGAATAAATGGGTTATAGGCTGCAAAGTACTCATAGTGTATTAGTTCTTGAGGTTCTCTGGTGTCTAGTTGATTTATTTGTGAACATATTCAATGACTATTCTGATGGCATATGCTGTGATGATCAATGTGAATGAGATGTATTTTCTGATGGAGCTAATAAAAAAAGGCTGGAATGTGAACTATCTCTGGAGACTGAAGTTATTTGTACTTGAGTGGAGGAAAAAAAAGTCTTCACTGCCTCTGACTTTTTAGAATTTTCTTGTGGCTAAAGCTCTCAACAATTCATATGATTAAATTGTACTCACTTGCAAAAGACCAGAGAATACAAGACATAAGGAAGAACCTAGTTACCAAACAACTCACAGAACAGGCAGAAATGCAGTTCAGCTACTCTAAAGCAGTAACTAATATAATATCTCTGGACTCTAAGATTTATTTAGTTAATGGATTTTGAGATAATTGTTAATTTTTTCTATCATATAATCTATGAAATGATTCTGGTAATAGCTCATTCTTCAGTAGAACCAATAAACCAAGTACAGAAAATGAGCTGAAAATGCCATATAATTAGCTCTTACATAATAAAAATACAGAATAATGATGTTGGGGGATCATTACACACACACACAGATAAGTATGTGTGTATGTGTGCATGCATGTATATATATGTATATCCACATAAAACTACATATACATGTATATACAAATACATACATGTATATGTGTGTGTGTATATATATATATAGTTAGATATAGATATATAAACACTCATTTTATATGTGAAAAAACTAAGACCTAGAGATTTGAAGGAACTATATAGTTGTAATCTGAAAATATTTACCAGAAGAACAGAATTATCTTGCCAAACTAAATTAGTTCCATATTTTTTAGTATTAGAATATATATTGTCAAAGCTTTTTTATTTTTTATAATAAAGTTATGAGTCCATTGTTAGCATAATGGATAAAATACTAAATCTGGTGTCAGAAAGATCTGAATTCAATTTCTATACTAGTTATGTGATCCTAGGTAGGTCACTTCATCACTGACTGCCCCAGATTTTTTTTTAATTTATAAAATAGGAATAATAATAATACAATATTATTTTTTGCACCCTTGGTGCAAAGCTCAAATTTAAAAGAAAGGAAAAAAGTCAGAAAAAAAAGTTGAGAAAAAAACCAATGAAAAAATAATCTGACCATAGAAAAGTATTGTGGTGACAGGGAAGACCAACATACAAACACAGAAGAGGACAACAATGTAAAACACCTATGGGCAAAAGCCAAAAATTAAAATGGAAAGTGGTCTCAAGTCTGGGGGTAGGGGGGAAACTCATGGAAGAGCTCAAAAAGGAGCTTAAAAATCATAGAAGAGACATAGAAGAAAAACTGGGAAAAGAAATGAGATTAAAAGACATAAGATTAAAATTGTTCCAAAAAGCCAAAGGTAGTCAACTGAAAAATGATAAGGTCACATCCTCAAGCAGTTAAAGATGACTTTAAAATGATGGATGGAGCTAAATTCAGGAAAACATCAAGAGCAGTCAGGGAATGCATATGTAGAACACCCCTATGCCATGGATAAAGGATAAGAATTACATAGTCTGACAGAGGGAAGGCCATTCTGGTGACCAAAAGATAATTATAATTATGGAAAGATAATTATGGAAAAAAGAGTCACCAGTTTAGAAAACTGCTTTAAAAAATAGAACTGGTAAAATGGAAAAGGAGACACAAAAATCCACTGAATAAAACAAATCCTTAAAGCGTACAATTGGCCAAATGTAAAATAAAATATGAGAAGCTAAATGAAGCACCATCTTAAAAATTAGAATCAGACAAGTGGAAGGAAATGATCCTATGAAACATCAAGAATCAATCAACCAGTTGTGGCAAGGTGGCACAGTGAATAGAACACTGGCCCTGGAGTCAGGAGGACCTGAGTTCAAATAAAGCTTCAGATACTTAATGCAAAACTAGCTGTGTTACCTTGGGCAAGTCATTTAACCCTAATTTGCCCTATTTTCCCCTCTCCAAAAAAAAAGCAAGAAAAAATCAATCAAACAAATTCAAAAGAATGAAAAAATGGAAGAAAATGTAAAATGCCTCATGGGGAAAACAACTGGCTTGGAAAACAGATCAAGGACAGACAATATCAGAATCATAGGACTACCTAAAATTAATAATCAAAAGGAGTACCTGGACAGTATACCTCAAGAAACTATCAAGAAAAACTGACCTGATGTCCTGGAGCCAGAGGGTAAAATAAACATTGAAAGAAAATGGTGATCACCTCAGGAAAGGGATCCCAAAATAAAATCTCTAAGAGAAATTGTAGCCAAATTTCAGAACTATCAGATTAAGGGCAAAATTACTACAAATAGCCAGGAAGAAACAATTCAAATATCAGGGACTCACAATCAGGATTACACAGGACTTGGCAGCTACAACATTAAAGGTTTGGAGATGATGGAACATGTCATTCTGCAAAGCAATGGAGCTAGAAAAACAATCAAGAATGACTTACCCAGCAAACTTTAGCATAATATATCAACAGGAAAAATGGACATTCAATGAAATTGAAGGATTTCAATCTTCCATAAGAAGACCAAAACTTATTTTTAAAAAAGTCTGACTTTCTATATGTAAAGCCAATCAGCAGTAGATTTCTGAGAGAATGCTACTGTGAGGAGCTTTTAAGATTTGGATCACATAGTATTAGTGAACACT
>JAQQSW010002749.1:0-14871 GCA_028646575.1 Pseudocheirus occidentalis
TGAGCATAGTGACTATTGAACATGTGGCTCCACACTATCACTCTTTCAGTTCAGATTTCTATAAAGGGATAAAATGAGGCATTTACCAGTCATTGAACATTTAAGACAAAGAGGCTTCCTTGGCCCTAACACAGTAAAGATATGCAACAAGGATATAATGGCACTTAACTCAAATTCACCAAGTCCAAGAGTCCTAGATTCTACTTGGCTGGGACTTTTTCTATCCATGGATGTCACAGAAGCTGGAGCCAATTAATTCCAGGTATAGTTTTGTCCTACAACTCCCATGTATTGGTTGTGAAAAGTAGTAGAGGAAGGGAGGGAAAGAAGCCACTTTAGGGAAACCAGGACCAATCCGTTAGGCCAATCAGGTAGGGGAAGGAGGTGGAAGAACAATTTTTAGGTAAGACCTCTCATTATTGTGGATTACATTCCCCTTTGGAGAAACCTAACATGAGTGAAACCTAAGCCTCATACAAATTTCCCCAGGGCTCTGAAAGGGCCATGCAGAGCCAGGAAAGTACAGAGACAAACAACTCAAGTCTGAGAGCATGAGCCCAGAGTCAAGGAGGCCATTTAGTGAAAGAAGGGAAGGATGCTAACACCTCTGGGTCAGTAATGAGATTTGTTAGTACAGAAATTATCAAACTTTTGCTATCACCTTTACAATCTTAACAGCCAGGCAATCAACTAGGACCTACCCTGTGCCAAGCCATTGGGCTATAAACACTGCAGATATAAAGAAAGCCAAAAGGCACTCCTGGCTCTCCAGGAACTCACAGTCTAATGGGAAAGCAGTGTTACACAAATATGCTATTTTTACCTTTATTATGCGGCTTGATTTAAAGGAAAAGGATCATCATTAGGATCAAAAGTTCCTGATAATACCTATACATGTCCAAATGTAATGCACACTGAATAGAAAGTCTGATATGGAGAATACATATATACAACTGCATCTCCACATATAGAAACTGAGCACAGAAAGTGCTCACTTATCAGCTTTTCTCTCCAGTCTGGTACCCACAATGAGAAAGCACAGAAGGGCAGAGATAAAAATTAGACTCACGGTACCTGTTCTCTTCAGAATGAAAGTCGAGTCTTTGTCATGCAGTGTTTTTGCCAAGGTTTCCCTTTTAGGACTGTGATGTCAGGAATGTGGAGACTAAGGAGAGCACATCCAGGAATGATCATTCTTTCCTGAATATTTATTGATGTGTTATTGGCATTAACAGTGTCAATAATTCATGGTAAAAGAGGAAGTCTCCATAAAAAGGTAAACCATAGTCACTGTGTAATCAATACGTGGGACCACTGCAAATGATGGATCAGTAGATATCAGCCAGATGACATTTGATCATAAATTTCAATAGAGATCTTATTAATTATTTGTTTTCCCAGTTTGAGACTGAGGTATATAGATTAACCTGAATTACCAGCTGTACTTCCATTCTTGAATATTTAACTTGATTCTAAAAGATCTATCTAAAGCAGGGTTCCTTAACCTTTTTTTGTGTCCTGAACCCTTTTACCAATCTGGTGAAGCCTATAGATGCCTTCTCAGAATGATATTATTAAAAGACTAAATTAAACTGTATAGGATTACTAAGGAAACCAACTCCAGTGAAATACAGTCTTCAAAAAAATTTATATCAAGTTTATGAAGCCCAGTTTAAGCACCCCTGAAAAAGCCTGTTATCCAAAGTATTTAGTCAAAAAGTAGGCCTCAATAATTTGTTTCTGCATTGCATGTTGTAGTTTAAATTACACCAAATACAACACACATAAAAGAGTTGCTTTCCTCTCCTGTCACATTATATTGGGTCACTTTGTGCCATGATATGATATAATGGAACTCAATGCAAGGAGACACATGTCCCTTCTCATTGGAGATTTAAAGAAACAGGGCAGTTTTTTTTTGTTGTTGTTGTTGTTGTTTTCGGTTTGGTTTTTTTCCCCCATAGAAAGCAAAGCATGTCAGGTGCCCGAAAGGAGCTGAAGGAAGTTTGTGATTATCTCTGTGCTACGTACTACCTTTTTTTTTGATGTAGTAGCATTCTGAAATCAACAGTGATTCTTAGAGAGAGTGAACAACATCAAAATTCCTGTGCATTACACTGATTATAAAAATCAGATTATAATTTCAGGATGTTTTCAAATGCACTCTAAAAAGTCTTAATGCAATCATGAAACCCCAGACGAGATTCTCATTTCAAAGAGTACCATTGAATTGTTTTTACTTATTATTCAATAAATTTAGCTGAAGCTTCCTTCATTAAAAAAGCAAATACTTCACATTCTATATTTGATTATGGATCTAGTCCTCTAAAATATCTGAGGTTGATAGTCATTACCTAACTCCTTGCCAAACCCTTTCACAATTTGATGCGTATTTTTTTTATTGTACCCTCAAGCTCCTATGTAAAATGATACAGATAGCCAAGATTGATTGATTTGATTTGTAATTTTCAACTGCTGGATTGTAGGCACAAGTATGTGAAACCAAAATAAAATATCAGATGAAAAGGCAAATGCAAGGGTGGTGTGACTCTATGGGTTTGCACTGCTGCAAATTCGTGGATAGTTTGGGAAAAAAAAAAAAACAAGAATGAACATAATGGATCTCCTTGCTTCCAATGTGTTATTTCAGCTCAGGAGCTCTTTGCCCTGCCTTTGTTATACTGCTTCTCCATTTAGAACTCTAACATATACCTAAATCTTTTGCCATATTCTATCCCTATGTTCTGCTCTTGCTTAAATTCCATATCACTTCCCTAATAAAAATAGTGTCTATGCATTGTAACTGTATAAGAGTCATAAAAATCAATCATCTCAAAAGGGGAAGGAAGTATACAAGATTATATGTAAAAAGATGATGTTATTTCTGGGACAGTGGCATATCACTGTACATTTGCTAATTATGAGCAATACACATTAATGTCAAAAATAATGCCATTTTCTTACATTTTATTGTTTGGAGATGGTTTTGTTTATCAGTTTTTAATGTGCTCTTTGAAAACTGACGTGTACTTTACCCACATCTCTTTAGGAATACAGGGATTCAGAGGCTGGATAAAATACTTCCATGCTTCCAACACAAACCTGAGAGGGTAATTAAACAGATGGTAACAATAAACCGAATCTCAAAACATCAGGGATAGAGTCCCTTATTAAAAGTATGCAAACACTGAAGGGAAGAAAAACTCTGGGGAAGGGTTTCAGCAGCTAACACCTTCGAGCCAGCCTGTACCTCAGGAGTAGGGGCTAATAGCCCATTTAGAAAGCCATTTCAACCATTCACCATCCCCTAAGAGAGATGGGTTCTACCCATCCCTAACCCCCTAAATCTGAGTAGAGTACAAATGGAATGAGTGTGAGTAGAGGACAAACTCTTCTTATAAGACAATAAGAATGGATTTCATGTTTAACTTTTGCATTTAGTAGCCTTAATTTATAGGGATGTAGTCTATGTCATCAGGAACTGTAACTCATCCAAAATAGGTTTTTAGACAAAAGTCTGGGCATCCTAATCAAACAGAAAGACTTAAGGATTTAGTTGGCAACCCTGACTTAGGGGGAAGAAGAAAGTTTCTTTGCTCTTTCTAGTCGGGCTAATGCCAACAGAATTTTTATCACATGAAGACAATAGCTGTAAATAGACCCCAGCAATGCTGTGTTTACTCTCTCTTTTTTTTCCACCCCATAAAATCTAGTGATCCACCGTAGTCTCATCAAAATATTACAACTTTTTCTGCATATCTTAGGACCTTCAACATATTCCAAGCTATATCTACAGAGGTAAAGTATAGATATGAACAATTTTCTAGACATTTTGGGGGACAGACATAAATGGATAGATTTATATCTATATCCAAGTATGTTCCCTTAAACGTTTTCCCTAACATTCCATTCTCTGATTAATTTTGAAACTGTGTATATAGAAATAGTGCTAATTATAAGACAGAAATAACATCCTATGCAAGAGGACACAGGTACGAATTTCACCTCTGCCACTCACTAGCATGTGAACTTGAACAAGACATTTATCCTTTCAGGCCTCAGTTCACTTTTATGTAAAAGGACCTTTAAAGTCTCTTCCATCTCAAAGGCTGTGATCACATAAATTTAGAGAGAGGTATTTAGTCAAATAATTTGCATACACATCATGGTGTATATGTTTCTGATAAATGATATTTGACAGTGATGGTCTCTAAAAACAAAGCAAAAAAGCAGCCAAAGGGTTATTATTAGGGGGAGGCTTTATTTTTTATAGGAAAAACTGCATCAGAATTCCTCAATCCATTTTTGCTATTTACAGATGCTTAGAGGTGGATGAGGAAAGCAACGAGAGAAAGAAAACACATCTTTAATCTTCAATTTTCTCATCTGTAAATTAAGGTGAAGGACTATCTCATTCAAACTAAATGTTCTCTATGGTCCTCTCCTCTAAGACTTGATAAATGTTTGAATCTTCAAAAGACCATTCTTTAACTTTTTGTATTTAATAGATTAAAAAAAATTTCCCTGCTTCTTCACACAAAAGCATGTTTTAAATTAAAGTGTCATTTGGAATACTAGCTATCAGACCTTTTCTACGGTATATTTCCGAGTGTTTTTATTAGATTTCCAGATTATTTTAAGATTGGGAGGTAATAGAAGCAGGGAATAGGGGGTGGGGGAAACTGAGCATAATTTGGAGGATGAGAAAAGTGTGGTTGATGCCATATGGGGTATTAGGTAACCATTTTAATTAGCCTATATACTTTCAAATTACTGATTATGAACATTAGGGGACCTAAGATTTCGATTCATCAGTAATTCTCCTTTATGTCTATACTAAGATTTAAAAATGAGACCTCTGGCTCTGATTCTCAGATCTCAGAGTTATCACATGGGCCTGTGAAATCTGTTTTACCTGGAATCTCTAGTACTGCTCTGCCCCCTTGTGCTATGATAGTGAACTCAACAGAATCAGAGTTCGCCTTCATCTTTGTACATGAACTCAAAAAAAAAAAAACAGCCACTGTCACTTTTCACTTTTCTGGCAAGTTCAAGGTCAGTGTCTAGCTATTTTCAGCTCATCTCGTCTTGATCCATGCAGAGAAATGACAAGGTAACGTGATGCGGGGTCAGCTGTATTACAGGAACCGTTACATAAACGGAGAAAGTGGAAATCAATCGTAGCTGACAGTGTCTTCAGGATAATCAGAGCTCACTCGATGCCGCTGTCAGCTCCCCGGCATCAAACACCATGTTACTTCTGTCAGATCTATTTAATAAAACTCTATTCCCACTTTTTGCAAATAGCATTTTTTTAAAAAATGAGCTCGAATATCATTTATAGCTTGGACAACCTGAGAACTCTGGATTTGGAAACAATCTCTACCACTCGTTACCCCCATCAGCTCACTGAAAAGACATTTAACTTAGGATAACCGTGGTTCCTCATATTGGCCCTGGTGTTAGACGGAAGCAACTGATGTGAAGTGTGCCAAGCTTTGTGTGATCTAGTCAGGCTTCTCTTGCAGACTCTTGCATCTTCTGCAGTCAAGTCGATCCCACTAGCCTAGCGTACCCCTCAAGATCATTTGTTGGAGCTGTGGATATTTTTATCTTAGATATGATTCTCTAGAATACCCTCTTCCTTAAAAAAAAAAATAAATCCTTTACTCCCTACCTTCTCATCTTTCCTAATGCACAATTAGGAACATAATATTTAACAAGATGTTCCCTGTTAGTGGTCCGTGTGTTGCAATGAGAGCATAAGGTACGCCAGTTTAGGGAAAGAATAGTTATTCCATCCCACCCACCTTGTGCTCCAATGGAACTGCCAAGCATGCAGTACTCCATTGAAGAACAATTTACCATAATATTAGTTGTCAGTAAATTCAAAGACGGAACTCCTAAAGCTATAAAATGGATTAGAAGCAATTTAAAAAAGAATTAACAAACTAGAGTAAGAGTATACTGTCAACAAACAAATGCTTCATCATAGCACTGTAATTTGGAATTTTAATTACCCCTCTGCTTCTGTAACAAAACAATGTCTGAACTGGCAGCTATTTGAATCTCTCACAGGTCATTGAGCATTCTAGTTAATTACTCTATGAATAGCCTGTTTTTCTCCCCTCTGGAAACACGTTTCTAATGGCAGTCAAGGTCTGACAAATGTGTCATCTACATAATTAGCTAGGAAGCAACACAAAACATTAAACATGCTTTGTGCCGACAACTATCAAAACATTTCATTTGTTGTCAATTATTCATTACTTTGTAGGTTCTGAAGGGGTTGTTATTATGGAAATAAGTCCAGATGCTAACAAGGTTAGAGTTTGGGATTCAAATTAGTAATCAGAGGACTAACTTTAAAAAATGTATCTCATGTACATTCATAGCCATGTTCAATCAGCAGGACATCACAAACAAATTTAGTTATGTCCAAGTTTCGACAATCCCAGGCCCTGCACAGACCGACACTCCTTTGGAAGACCAGAGCTAGCTCTTTGAAGTGCCGGCCTCTAAACTGAACTAATAAACTTTTTCAACCTTTGGCAAGCCTAATTTGTGCTTAGTAAACAGAGTAAAGATTTTCACAGCATGAGATGATGTGGGATTGCAAGAGCAAAGGAAAATAAAGAGCACTGAAGGTTTTTTAATCTTTTTTTCCCCCAATCCTGCAGCAAATTGTGGAAAGGTCAAAAGTCCAGTTATTAAAGCTTTTTGTCTGTGTGGAATACACTGGACCAGTTAGCTTTGGTAATGCCTGAGCCTGACGTCGCCTGGACTTCTGCTATTTCTGACATTCTGACTCCTTTATTATACTTGTAATATTGTACAGGAAGGCAAGAGCAGGAGTATTATCTTGAAAGCTACACTCGCAAATGTAGATCGGCAGGATTAAAGGATATTCACAACAAAATTGACCTCTCCGTGCCAAAGAAAATGCCATTAGAAGGAACATTATTGCAAAGTCCTATCTAGCTTAGATCTTACTTGAGCCTCATTCCACCACACTCCAGTTTCTTCTTGAAAACCAAAACGGTTTACATGTGCCACCCTCCACAGTCCAACAGAGATTAGGAACAAAACACTGTCCTTACAAATAAGAGATAAGAAAGAGTTAACTGTGTACTGTAGCATATAGAGTGAGTCCATAGGAAATAGCCTCAAATGAGAGAAACGGGACACAAATCATCTTTGTTTAAGACTCTACTTTACCTCACCTAATGTACTTCTTTTGTATGGAGTGTTTGATTAGATCTCTGTACTGAAAAGTCAGATATGACAGACATATGCATATGAATCAAGGAAAGACAGAGACAAGTCTATCAGAAGAAATCAACAAGATGGGCTTTCTGAATTGCCCGACAAAATAATATTGTGCTCTGATGCCAGGAAATAATTTTATGCTGGATGCTGAGAATGCCCAGTTAATAAAGATGATCAGCCACTTGCTAAGAGGAAATAATTGTCAGTATCTATATTTTTCAAAGCAGGAACACATCAACATCTTACACTAAATAGGACACATTAAAATAAGCTTTAATAATCTTTATGCAGAAGGAAACTAATCCATTTTCAGATCAGACGATCCACAGCAATAAAAGGAAATCATCAAACTAAAAACAATTTTAGAAATGGCTACAGACTCTCATTTAATTAACATGCAACAGATAATATATTTATGAGGAAGTCAAAATATTTAGGAAGCCTATAATCCTGTAAGCCTTAATGTGGTATAAAAAAAAACAAATAAATGCAAAGTGTTACTGTTACACATGCCTGCCTGATCAATGGTTTTCACATATCGATCTATAAATGGAGTTGACAGTCTGTGTTGGCTGCACATTTTCCAAGCAGCTCTATTTTTGTACAAAACCAATACGGGCAATTACCTTTGTTGGAGATGCCAAGTCTTATCAATTCAATGTGATTTAGTGTCATTTTAATTAAATATCAGGATCCACTTCAGGACAATTTATACAAACAAAGCCTCATACTTGACTATAAGCTTGATTTGAAGTAAACACGGACAAGCTCGGCAATCTCATAATATTTCTCCAAAACTCTGCTAAACAGAAGGCTTATATTTTTAGCAATTTTTCTGTCTGCCTTTTTGGCTAGCCACAACTTTGGCAAGTATTCTATGATCACAGGAATAAGGAACAAAAGAAAAGTGTTTCCTGTCTACCCAATAACATATTTTTAAAAAAGAAGAAGAAATAAAAACAACACAGGCTGTTTGGTAGCAGAAAAGAGGGCTCTGATACATTAACATTTTTGAATGATGAGACCCCTAAGTCTCAACCAGAATACCAATAAAAAGGACATAAAATTATTTGCATTAGTTATGAATGAAGCAATGAACTTCAGTCCGGCTTAAGAGATGAAAATAGTGACTATTCACACAGCTTTGTGGAGGAGATACCAGCATTAGATGTAGAAACTGCTCTTGCATTCTAAAACCAGGGTTTGCAGTTTCATGATTTCCACTATTTAAACTCTTCATTAATATCTATTCTAAACTGTCTAGTATGCTAGCACATTCCCATTATAAATAAGACCAACTAGAAAGCATGAGAAACTGCATTAAAGCCTTTCAAATGAGCTAGTTGCTGTACTGCATATTAGCTTTTTTAGCCTTTAAAGGGGCACAATTCACTTGCCTCTACATTTATATGAGCTGAATATTTTGCCTTTCTTGTCACACTATGGAACAGAAGAATCAGTCCACCTTGAGACAGATAAATTCTGGGTGTTGTGGAAGTGATTACTGATTACTTAGACCAGTGAGCTCTTCCCTGTCGATACAGGTTACCAGATCGCTTTCACTGATATACTCTCATGCTTCACACCATTTCCCAGGTAGCAATGCTCAGATTGCTATTTTAATTTTGCAAAGGCTTTACTCTATTGATCAAGTGAAAAATGATTACTTGGTATCTAAAGAAACCAGGAGACATATTTAATATATTTCTAAAAGATTAGCAATACAATAATAACAGGGACATTGATAACTGATTTTCTCAATCTAAATTGCCTCCAGGAAATTAAGGAGAGAAAAACAGAATAAGCTTAATAGATGCACATACACATACACATATTTTAAGTACAAATTAATATGGTTAATGTACACTTTAACATATTTACCTACTTCAGGCTATGGATCAAGACACAGTGATATGGCAATGACACATTATGCTCTAAATTGTGTTCCAAATCCCAAAGCAAGTCACAAAATTAAAATCACAAAATGCTTCACTTATTAATTTATATATATATATGCATATATATAGTTATAGATATACACACAAGTAGATATATAAAATATGGAAATATGCAAGTCTCACATACTGGACAGAAAAGGTTAGATTTCAATCCCTAAAATTGTAGGAAATGCCCATACTAATGAGAACATAGTTTATTTGAATATTTAAATATATTTCACTTTTTTCAAGTGATTATCATCATTACTATCACCAAACACATAAAGAAAATACATTTATGTAGCACTTTAAATTTTGCAAAGTGTTTCACACATTGCAACTCAATCTATCCTCACAACAATCTTGTAAGGTAGGTGTTATTATGATCCTTGTTTAACAGATGGGGAAATTGTGGTTCAGAGAAAGTAAGTGACTTATCTAGAGTCTTGTAGCTAGTAAGTGCCCAAGAGGAGGATGCAAATTCTGATCTTCCTGACTCCAAGGCCCTACACTCGAGTCATTACTCCACTTAAATGCCTCACAAAACCTCACATAATGACCCCTGTAACTAAGATGTTATCAAAGTATTTCCGAGTTTGATCTGGATAAGACCAAACCTATCATTGCCCAGTTTAAACATGGCTTTCAATACACTTTGCATAGAAATCATGTTTTAATTGAGTACCTACATGGATTTACTATGAGATCTGTCACTTATTCCTTGTGCTCATTGTGCAATAAATTAACCTTTTTGGACCTCAGTTTCCTAAACTGTAAATAAATACTGTTGGATCTGATGAGCGCTAAATTTCCTTTTAGGTCTAATTCTATGATCTAAAGATCTCCTTGCCTCTATCTTCTATCGCCACCCATCATCATCATCATCATCATCATCACCACCACCACCACCACTACCCCCTGCCCCAATTGAGCTCTTAGCTTGGCTTGAGCAGATAACTTTAACAGGCTTGTTTGAATAAATATGCCAAAATACTTTTCGTTCTGTCAATATCTAGTCAGAAAATTGTGCATGGCAAAAAGAGATGAAAAGAACTGAGACAGAAAGGAAATTAGTGCCATGGCAAGCTTTCAATATCGCACATCTGAGCCAAGTTTTCTTGGTGAAATGACATATCCTAGCGAAAATACCCCTTTTATGTGATTATGCACTGAGTAGACATAATCCAAAGTAACTTTTTTCATTCCTTACCCAGAAATATACATGGTCTGCACTAAGAATTCGGGAATGGAAGCTAGGATAATTACATCTCATTTAACTTCACCAAACTCTTACTCTCTAACAGTCCAGCATACAACCCCCTAAACTAAAGTTATGTAACAAGGTAATATCAACAATGAGAAACTGCATGATAAAATCCTGCCCAAAAGTGAAAAATGCTAATTTTGTCTCATTTAGCAGCTGGATACAGAAATGCTCATTAGTTTTAAGAGGGTTAATCCTTTTAACTTTTGCATATTGATATGCCAATTATGCCTAATTGTACAAGAGGCATCAGTCAAGGTAATAGTGCATAAACACATGAAAGTTATTAAGTACATCCCAACATGTAATAAAGTAGGTGTTAATTGGTAGCTGAGTTCTGCAGGCTATTGAGGTGGATAATTCATTGAGAGATGGATCACTTGTAATTTCTCTACATAATTCCTTCTGCAGTCTCATGCTGTGATGTTTTCATGCTTGTCAAAAACAACTGCAGCCTAGTGCCTTTTGTTAAACACAGCCAATAAAATATGTTAGGCATCATTAAATATACTTAACTTTTAAACTTTTTCAAAGGTACAGTTCTTACTGATAATACATTATAGCATTTCCAATAATTTACTGTAAACACTGTCTGGAGTTCAGGGTTGAGGAACATTGTAGTTGGTGGAAAAGCTAAGTCAGTTTCACAATGCATTTCCAGTTGATGATGATACTTTCAAATGAGAAAGTAAATAAAGGGAAATGAA
The DNA here is from genome assembly GCA_028646575.1 of Pseudocheirus occidentalis. Classification (NCBI taxonomy): domain Eukaryota; kingdom Metazoa; phylum Chordata; class Mammalia; order Diprotodontia; family Pseudocheiridae; genus Pseudocheirus; species Pseudocheirus occidentalis. The sequence goes on from JAQQSW010002749.1 coordinate 11,178, forward strand.
TCTCTCATTAGTTACCTTGATCTAAAGAGATATTTCTCATTCCAGAAATATAATCATTGCCTTCCCAATGCCAAATTTGTCTAAGTCGACTGAAGAAAGGATGATTAAAATCATATATTTCTCCAGCTCCCGAGAAGAAATAGCTGTGGGTTAATTTTGCAATTGAACTTGGAATGAAAAATGCAGAATAAATACAATTGGTAACAGGCTACCCAGCAAGTTTATTCCATTTAATAACTCAGTTAGGGATCTGAATATTTCATGGGCACCTACTATATTAACAGAACACCCAATTAATAGCCCACATGGTTCAGAAGGGTGACTGGGATTCAGAGCCTGTCCCTAGCTAACCCATTTCTTGCTCTTGATCTTGCTGTGAGAACAAAATAGATATGGAATCCAAAAGAGTGGCTAACATTGCATCAATAATTTTGTAACATCATATGGCCTCAGCTGCAAGTTACCACCATTATGGAAGAAAATTAACCAGAGGAGACTCATAGCAATCAGTTCATTTAGTAGCTCAGGATGAGTGCAGGGGCAGGGACACAATTGGCAATAGAGTTCATCTCTAACTATTGTATTTCAAATCTTTCTGGTAAAAAGAATCCCCGCGAAACAACTAACCTGCCAAACCTGAAGCAGCCATGCTCCCTCGTTCCTTTAAACCATCATCATATTCCAATGTCCAATAATTTTTACCTCATGATATTTGGCAATTTCAAGAAAGGGACTTTTGGGGGAAGATTTTTTTTTAATTTTCAGTTTGTTCCTAGCTAATTTTAGCCCCTGGCTTTGGGAAGTGATGTACTGTATTTGGAAGTACAAACACCACATGCTAGCATAGCCTCATTATTTTTATGACACTGAAGCATGATAGTGGAGGCCCTTAAAACAAGTCAAAGGTGCTCTTCAGTCTACCACCAAATCCATTTTATAACTCTGGATTAAGCCCAGCTCTTTCTCTCACAACTGGGGTGGGAGTGGGCATGAGGGTGGGGGAAGGAGGTTATTATGACTATAAGGAGGAAAGATCAAACACGTTAAAGAAGAAGTTTTCTTACTCACATTACAAGAACAGATAGGGCAAGAGTAATTAGCTCTAAAAAATGTTAGCAGTAAAAATCTGTATGTATGGTAGTAAACTCGGGGTATTTTACTTACAGGTTCAGTGACCTTCCCAATATCGGTAAGGATCATGGATTTACTTTGGCTCAGTCTGTCATGGTAGCTGTTGGCAGTTTTGATCCTCATTTGTACAGCTCCTGTGCTTTGGTGGGAAGAATTCAGTTTTTCTGCAGAAGTATCAGAATTGGTAGAACTCTGCATGTTAAGTGTGCTATCCTGAAAAATAGCAAATATATTATATTAAGCATATACATTCTCTTAGCAGAACATAACATTGCCTGTTAATTATTAGGGCAAAAAGATTAAACAAATGGAAAAGACAGTATCTGAGTACTAAAGACCAAAATAATTACTTTGTACTTTTTTTTATCAATTAAGGAGTCTCTAACCATGTGAAAAAATTATGCAAGCTTAAAGAACTTCAAAAGAAGACAGATATTATTACTCATATAAAATAATCACATAGGACAGTGTCAGCCCCAAAACACAGCATCAGCAAGCAAACATATGAAGGAAAGACTGCTGTGTGGAGACCAAACTGCCAACTACATCACCTTCTAGCTATGAGTTGTTAGTGTTGGTATCTGGATTGTCGGTGATGTGTGTCGGTATTGTTTTGTTTTGTTTTCTAGCAAAACACTGAAAGATTCATACTTTTTTTCCTTAGCCCATCATATGCCCTAAACAAGCATATTAGAGTAAGATGGTCATCAGAGTTCAGGCAAAGTCTTTGGTCGTGGAAAAGCACAAAGCTCACTTGTTCACATGTGCATCAAACTCATGACCTTGGCCTCATCATCACGCTTTTTTATCCACCCACAAAAAAGAAATGTAGCAATGGAGAAGATTAAATTGTTATTCCCTGACCAGTTAGCATCTGCCAACATCACTGACTTTGCTGGACACAGGCCTAATGTAAAATTTGGAGAAAAGAGAGGTGGTTATTTTTTTATGAACCTAAACATAAAAGATCAGTTTGGAAGAATTTAATGGTGCAAGAATAACAATATAGAAAATGGCAAAAGAGACGAATCATGATTATATGTCCCCAGTGGGATGAACCAAGCTATAGACATAAATTGGATGCTCAGGAGAGGGCAGTATAAATATTGCAGGAAGGAAGAAAGTCTGTATTTTGTCCAATGATATAGTCTAAACAAGCTTTAAGGGTGTGAGAAATTAATTAATTAATTAATAAACAGATTCCCCTTTCTCACACATCTCCTCCCCAACCATAAGGCAATTTTAAATAAGAATTGGGGGAAAAGCTAAGGTCTTATCATAGCTTCATCATGGATATCAGGCCTCATTCTTTGGGTCTTTGGCCTCAATTCTTTAAGTGATTCCCATTCTTTAGCTGATAGATTCTGCAGAGGGAAGTTAACAAGAGAAAGGGAATAAAAATATAGAAGTATATGCACGTATATAAAAAATGATTTCTTTTTACTTTCTGGGAATTGTTCTCCCCTTCCACTTTGGTAGAAATATGGTCAAAGAAAAAAGTCAAGTAGAAAGCACTAGTAGCCCAATTCCATTAAAAATCTTTCTATCTATCACTCACTGATTCAGGACTTTTCTTCATTAGTTACCTTACTATGATTGGAAAAGGAATTGGGAGGCCCTAAAGATATGAATTATGGTTAGTAGACTCAATTGTTTGATTTCCAGCCCCATTGGCTTTCAAGTGAATGGATTGGTTTTAGATATAGAGCTATTGAGAACAGGCCAAGCCCAATCATACCATCAATATCTGAAGTCTTATTAGCACGAGAGTCTCATGGGAAAACATGACACTTGGAAGGGAGGCAAAGTTTGAGACATATTCTATGAATAATCAGTATGTAATTGTAAACAGTGCAAAATGAGAAATAAAGGAAGTAGATAAAGATGAAGTTAAGATGATTAATAAAAAAAAGAATAAAAAGCAAAGTATGCTTTAGTAGACAGTGCTTTGGCCTCAAAGTCAAGAAAGTAGAGTTCATTTCCAGCCTCTGACATACACTGGTTATGCAATCTGGACAGACCATTTCATTGCTTAGGGCTGTAGGCATTTCTCTAAGTCTACAGACTGCAGAGACAGTGTCAACCTCCATTAGTCAAAGGCATTTTCTGATCCGGGAGTTCCCTGTACCAATGAAATCCCAGGTCCAGTTCTTATCCCTGCCCCTACACAAAAAGCAGAGTGGCAGTCAGAGAAAGGAAGACAATTATGTTCCCACTTACTGTGTAACCTCAGGAATGTTGTTTAACCTCTCAGACTCAGTTTTCCTCAAATGAAGAATGGGAACAATACCCATCTAACAGGATTGTTGTAAAGATAAAATGGTATAATCTCTGTAAATAATTTTACAAATCTGGAACTACTATACAAGTGCTAGCTATTATAGTTGTATTAGGAAAACAAAAGGAAGTGAAGAATCCTAGGTACAAGTGAAGGTTTGGAAATGTTATATACCAGAAAACTGCAACTGAAGCCACAAATAAGGAGAGTGGACCAATTAAATAATGAAAGTAAGACAGGATTTAAACAGCCCAAAAATCTCCCTGACTGGCTCATCTATGATTA
>JAQQSW010002750.1:0-5000 GCA_028646575.1 Pseudocheirus occidentalis
CTACTACCACTATCACTACTACTACCACTACTACTACTACTACCACTACTACTACTACTACTACTACCACTACTACTACCACTATCACTACTACTACCACTACTACTACTACTACCACTACTACTACCACTACTACTACTACTACCACTACTCTACTACTACCACTATTCCTACTACTACCACTACTACTACTACCACTACTACCACCACCACCACCACTACTACTACTACTTCTACCACCACTACTACTACCACTACCACTACTAATATTACCACTACTACTACTACTACTATTGATGGGATATAGGCTCTGGGAATCCCCTTGCATTCTCCTTGAATCTTCCCACTTGATGAGGCATTTGCCTGAGGCCATAAGCCTCTCATTATCACTAGGCCCAAATCTCTGTTACTCTTAACCTAGCCTAGCCTTTCATTGTCCATTTACTACCCACCCTTGATCCTATTAAACTATCTATACCCAAATCTGTTACTCTTAAACTAGCCTAGCCCCCATTGTCAGTTAGCCATTTCCAGTTAGCCTTCAGCTATTTCCCAGCCTTAATTCCATTCCTGGATCTCACCTCAGTCCCATCAAGATCCTCCTGAAACTCCTCCTCAAGACCCTCCCCAAACCCTTCCTCTAGACCACCCTTAGATCCCTGCCAGTCTTTCTATATATAAGATCCATCCTGCCTCCACAAAATGTCTGAGATTCAATCTAGCTCAGATTCAGTCTGTATCAGATTGTTCTGACTTGCTTGTCAATACAAGTGTCACAAATACTTTGGCTCTTTAAGAGTCTACCCATTATGGTGAATCTTTAATAAACTTTGTTTTACTTTGACTGAGAGAAGGTTTGGGTTAAATTCATTTGGCAGGACCCAATGTGTCAGTATTTTGGGGTCTCAAGCACAACTAAAATATCAGTTTGTGAAGCCAAGTTGTAAAGTCATACTTCCCCCAGCCTAAAAGCCTTTTCCCTGAGCCATCACTCTGCCTAACTGCAGTTCATGAACTGTTTTATCCCTGCTTGGTACAATAACAAGCTATACCTATGAATCCTTCACTAAAGCATTTTATAAACAATCACTTTAGCTTAGAGACATGTACAGCAGGGTGGCTAGGTGGTGCAGTGAATAGAGAACTAGCCCTGGGGTTAGGAGGACCTGAGTTCAAATACAGCCTCAGACACAAAACTATCTGTGTGACCTTGGGTAAGTTGCTTAACCCCAATTGTCCTCAAAAAAAAAAAAAGAAATGTACAGCTCCCTTGTTCTAGTGCCCAGCTTCACCTATGAATCCTTCAATGAACTATCAGTAAGCTAACTCCTCACCAATTAGATACATCCTGGATCCCCAATTAGTCTAGCTTCTCAACAATCATCTTGTCAAATAGGATATTGATGGGTAACAAACTGGACATCTCTCAGTCATCCCTCAGTGCTGGTTGACTTAGTGATGTTTCAAGGCAAAAACCAAACCTCCTGGTACCCCCTAACCCCCGTGGGCTTTCTCCCAGTGAATTATGGGCAATACTTACGCAATTGATATCAAAAGTGCGTGTCCCTTTAAGCATTGACCACTCTTAACTCCTCCCTAATCCCACCCTTACTTACCTAGCTAGCATAATTGATACCTGATTTATGTTTTTATGGCTTTACAATCTGTATCTCTAGCTCCTGCGGGTTTGCAGGTCTCCTAAGACACCCTCCCCTGCCCACTGCAAAGCGTAACAATAAACTTTTACAATCCTGACTTACAAGATTGCTTGAGTTTAGGAATTCTTTTCAGCCTAAAAGAACTCTCCAAGGATTTCTTAGAAATCCCTGAAAAAAACTTTTACCCTCTTCAACTACTACTACTAATTCTACTTCTACTACTACTACTACTACTACTACTACTACTACTACTACTACTACTACTACTACTACTACCATTACTATCACTACTACAATAATAATAATAGTTAACATCTATATACCACAATGTGCCTAACACTGTATTAAATGCTTTACAAATATTATCTCAAATAATGATAATGATGATGATGATGATAGCTAACATTTTATATGCCTGTCATTATGGTAAGCACATTATGATTACTAGCCCATATAATAATAATAAACATTTATATAGTACAATGTGCCAACCACTGTGCTAAGTACTTTATAAATATTATCTCAAATAACAATAATAACTGAAATATAGCATTTACTATGTACCAGACATTGTGCTAAGAACTTTTCAAATATTATATCATTTGATCTTCAAAACAACCCTGAGAGGCAGGTGCTATAATTATCCCCATTTTACAGATGAGGAAACTGGGGAAAATAAAGCTTACATGACTTGCCCAGGATCACACAGATAGTGAGTGTCTGAGGCCTGATTTGAACTAAGGTAATCCTCATTCCAGGCCCAGTACTCTATTCATTCCACCTGGTGAATAGCTGCCGGCTAAGTGAAAATCCATAGGATGACAGAATTTAGAAATATGAGATGACTTATTGATAATCTAGACCAGCAGTTCTCAACCTGTGGGTTATGTTCAATTTGTAACAATGAAAATACATCCTGCATATCAGATATTTACATTACGATTCATAACACTAGCAAAATTACAGTTACGAAGTAGCAACAAAAATAATTTTATGGTTGGGGGTCACCACAACATGAAGAACTGTATTAAAGGTTTGCAGCATTAGGAAGGTTGAGAACCACTGATCTAGACCAATGCTTTCATTTTACAAATGAGGAAACTGAGCCAAGAAGAAGTTAAATGACTTGCCCCAGATCATGAATGGCAGGGTTGAAACTTGAACTCAAAGCAGTAGTGACAAGAGTAAATTTGACATCACAGGAGCTGGGTTAAATTCTTGTCCTGCCACTTGCCACCTATGGGGGGTTGATAACCATCAACTCACACACATTATTTATAATCTACTCTCTTCTGACAAAAAAAGGGAAGGATAAATTGGCTGATGGGTAATGATTATGTTCTTCCAGGGATTCTGGTGAATGTTTAATAATTGATTCTCTGAAAAACTTGCAATCTATTTATTAGAGAGAAATTATTATTTCTCTCTCATATTAAGAGTCTATTACTAAAACTGGGGAAACCCAGTTTCATTTTTTCCCCCTGACCTGTTTCTTTGTCCAGTCTCTTAAGGATATGGCTGATGGAAGATAGGATTAACATTCTCCTCATTCTGGATTTTAAAACTCCAACAACTAGATCAGACTTCTAATCTAAGGTGAAGCTCCCTACTGCTCAAGCTTGGGTGGGGGATAAATTCTTTGAATAGATTGCCCAAGGATAGGAGTAACTTAGAAGTAAATAACATAATCAAAGTTCATTAGGATAGATCCATCCCCTCATTGTAATATTCATTTTCTCATTAATAGTTACCCTATTGCTACTCTTGGGGATACCCCTCTTTCAAAGGAGTTGTGAGTCTGATGCCATAACTGTCTTTGGCTTTCAAGAGTATCACTGGCCCTTTTATTTAAAATGTTGGCATTATTAATAAAATAATTAAATTACCCAGAAATTATGTTTCTCAAATTTTTAAATGCCATATATGCTTCATTTGCATTATTAACATTTTCTCCATCACTTTCTTAAGTCTAGGCAGTCAACGAAACAATAAATCCAACCCTGTTTTGTAGCTTGCTTATTTTCAAGGAAAAATTCTCACACTGTGGGCTCTCCCAAGTCAATTAGAGCTGTCTCCAGCACACCCCTGCCTCCTTCTGACTCTGTTACATTAGAACTATGGGGATCAGCTATTTTGAGCAAGTCACTTTCCTACCCAGACCCTCAGTGTCCTCATTTGCAAAATGAGTGGGTTGATATAAATAGCCTATAAATTCATTTCTGTTTATAAATCAATGATACTTTGACTCTAAACTCAATTACAATCTTGAACAAATGACTTAGCCTTTGATGATTTTGCTTTCTTAATTTGTAAATGTAGTCTTATGTAGAATCACCCAATATAAATTAATTGCATTTAAAAATTATATTAAATGATATTTTTCTTTAAAAAGGACATTCTTTGCCCTTTTCTTCAAATTGTGGCCTAGCTAAAGTTCTAGATGCACATTACCATAACTTCTCAATCTTTTGCCTTTTTATTATTTACCCATCACTCTATAATTTTTTCAGGAAGGAGAATATGTTTAATTTTAGTGAGTGAAAGGGACTATAGGAATATGATCACACTCATACCAGGTTGGTGGAATTAGTCATTAGGTCAAATGCCCTAGATAATAATTTGGAAATATGCATTAAAAGTCAATAAATATTTATACTATGTTGTTCAGTCATTTCAGTCATGTCCAACTCTTCATGATACCATTTTGAGTTTTATTAGCAAAGACATTGATTTGTCATTTTCTTCTCCAGCTCATTTTTAGAGATGAGGAACTGAGGCAAACAAGAAGAAGTGACTCACCCAAGGTTACACCAGCTAGTAAATACCTGAGGTGTATTTGAAGTCATGAAGATGAGTCTTTCTGATTCCAACCCCAGTACTTTATCCACTATACCACCTTATTACCCTATATCCATACCCTATGATGAAGCAATTCTGTTACCGAGCATACATTCCAGAAGGAGGTCAAAGACAAGCCCCATGTATATCAAAATAGATATTGTAGCACTTTGTGGTAACAAAGAACTGGAAACAAAGTGGGTGCCCCTGAACTGGGGAATGACTGAAGAAAGTGTGGTATACAATATTATTATACAGTAAAAACACTGACAATGAGGAATTCAGAGAAGCATGAGATGACCTGTTATGAACTGATGCAAAATGGAGTAAGCAGCACCAGAAGAACAAAGCATGCAGTGACTATAATAATGTAAATGAAAACAATAAAAAATTGAACTCTAAGAAATTATAATGACCAACTTTTGTCAAGGCAAAGAGGTGTTGGAACAGGTCATACATGTTCAATGAAGTAGAAAACATACTAGATTTGGAGCCAGAGTTTTT
>JAQQSW010002750.1:10000-14870 GCA_028646575.1 Pseudocheirus occidentalis
CCAGTAATCACTACCTCATAGGGTTGTCATGAGGATCAAATCAGTTAAAGTATTACACAAATGTCAGCTATCATCATTATCATGATTCTGACAGACATATAATAATTATAATTTTAACTGCAATAATAAACATCTAGTTTTTATTAGATAGTGTTTTAAGGTTTGCAAAATGATTTTCTAGACACAAGGGGTTCCAAAAGTCTTTGGGGAATCATTAGATACTACAAGTATTATTATTATTCTAATTTTATTCACAGCAAGTTAAAAGGAAGGGGAGGGAATTGATGAACTCCTCAATCAAAGAATGGGCTAAGGATCTTATGTAGAGAGGATATGTTGTCCAAGAGGAGGAAGGTGAGGAGGAGAAGGGAGAAAGGGATGATTACAGAGGAAAGATTTTTTAATGTTTAGTTCTCTGTGCTATGCACTTGGCATTAAATATAAATAAATGCCAGGAACTAGGACAAATAAAAATCATAATCAATAGGAAATGAAAAGAAACAAATTGAATACACATTCACAAAGATATCAAAGCTGTTTACTCCAGCGCCCAAGTTCTCCCCACCCACGTACCTGTATGTTTGACAGCTTTAGCACTCTGGGGAAAGAAAAGGTGTCCAGAACCTGCTGTTAAAGTAATTGCAGAAAAGGGAAAGCATAGCAATTTCTCATCTGTGAGGGCCCATTTTTCTTTAAATGCCAGCTACCCTTAGACATCCCCATCCTAATCCAATGATTTTTTCTTTCTTCAGCAATGTTTCTGCAACAATGAGCAGGGTTTTGTTGCCTGTGGGTGATGCTCAGTTTTATTTCCAAAGACAGCCTGGTCCTCAGGCTGCATCATTCACTTCATTAGTCAGGTGCTGTACCTGAGCCAGAGGTCAAACAAGAGCTTCAGGCAGAAGGAAGGAAGGGTTCTGCTTAGGATGCAGACTATCTTTCCCTTTGACAATGGAGCAAAATTGTGAGAACTTCATGCTGCCCTGGCTTCTGATACTGTTTTTATTTCTAATCTCAACACCTCTAGATTGAAACTGCAGGAGGTGGGCTGGGGGGGTGGGAATACTGTTTTAAATGATTCCTTACATTTCATTCAATACAATTACACACACACACGCACACACACACACACACACACCTACGGAGTGTCTATGTTGGGGATACAAAAGCAAAAAGCAAACCCAAACCTATGTTCAGTGAGCTTGTGTTCCACCTTATAGTTATATGGCTCATCATGGTTCAAGGGTCATAATGGGTCTAGAGATGGCAATTTCCTTAACAAGTAATTATTCTATCCCCTTCATCTTATAAATGAGGAAAATAAGGTTCAAAGAAATTAAATGCCTTCCCCTGGATCACATTGCAATAAAATGACAGAGCAGGAATTCGAACTCTGAGCCAGAAGCTTCTAGTTCAGGGTTCTTTTATTTGGCATATATATATGTGCGTGTATAATACACATATATGTATATATGCACATACACACATGTTTATCTGTATATGTATATACACAAATGCATACACATATAGATATAATATATATGTGAGCGCATGTACATATTACATGTGTATGTATATATATGTACTGCCATATACAATGTATATGCATGTGCTGTGTGTATGTATATACATATGTGTGTATACATATGTACATTCATGCATACGTGCATGTAGTGTTTGTGTGTGTGAATGTGTGTATCTATATAATACACTGGACATCTACATCTACACACATACCTGAATGTACATGCTTACATGCGTACATGCATGATTTCATTTGAACCTTGCCACAATTCTGAGGTAAATCAAGCAGGTATTATTAAGGCCACTTTAGAGATGAGGCTGAGAGCTTAAAATACTAAGGAACCAAGGTCACAATAAATCCCAGCTTGCAGAGTGTTCTATGTTAATCTCTCAACTTGCAAATCAACATTTTAGTTTTCCAATTGTCTAGTAAGTGGACAAGGTGAGCCTTAATCCAGTGTTTTCTAACTCCCAAATGAATATTTTCTCTGGGCAGAGTAGTAGACAACAACCCTTGTAACTGATATTCCTTGTTTCCCTTTTCCCAAATTCACATTTACATTGTGCAGATTTCTAGAGTCCACAAGGAGGAAAAGCTATCCTTGTTGGTAAGGAGTTGTCTTCAGTGGTGTTTGACTCTTCTTGACACCATTTGGGGTTTTCTTGGCAAAGATATTGAAGTGATTTGCCATTTCCTTCTCCATATCACTTTAGAGATGAGGAAACTGAGGTAAACAGGGTTAAGTGACTTGCCCAGTATCACACAGCTAGTGTCTGAGGCTGGATTTGAACTGGGTTCTTCCGGAACCCAGACCAGTGCCTCACCTAGCTGCCCTGAGAAGGTGTCAGGAACATGCATCTAAGGAAATATGAATTCCTGGCTCCCATCTATCCCACTGTCAAATGAGTGCCGGTGTACCTCCCTCTCTCCACAAATTGCAGGAACAAGATTTATTTAAATCATAGCTCATTTCTGCTGCTGTGATAAGAGAGCTGGCTGCTGCTACAGGCATCAAGTGCATTCAGGTAGAACATACCTGCTGTGCTGCTGAATTGGGTATGTCTCCTCACTCTCCACACTCTCATGGAATATTTATAGGTGATGGAAGAGTGCAGAGAAAGGGAGAGGGGAAAAATAGAGACCAGTAGTGAAAGGGTTAACCCCAAATCAATCATCTCTTCTCCCTCTCCTCTCCAACTCCCACCCCCGAAAAGCCTCACCATTCTAGGCAGAGTTGCAGCTGTGCTACCTTCAACAGGGTGCCTGTAATATTTGCATGTACAGATGTTCCCCTGTTACATAGAAGTCTGACCCTTAGCCCTTTCCTCTGACCTTACTTTGATAAAGCTAGACTGCAAATGGGACTCTGCTTTAAGCAAAGGCTAAAGGTGAATCGGAAGGCTTCTAGCCAGAAAGAGATTTCATTCCCAACAAAGGGAACATTGCAAGTCTTAACAAATCATTTGGGCTCCTATTAAAGACAACAGTGCTGCTCTATCATTTCCTCAATCAGAGAAGCTGCCACCACTTCTTTTCTGCAAGAAGGAAGCCACCCTCTCCTGAGTTGGCTGATGAGTTTTGATTTATTCCTCCTGACCCCAAGAAACAAGTGGGCTAAAAGGTCAGGCATCCAGAGATTTATGCTTTGTTTTATAAGATCTCTCAGAAAGAGACTCTTTTTTTTATATCCCTTTTACTCCTCAGTCTGTTGTCCATTTTTCTGCCCAAGCTCAGCCACAGAAAGGAAAACTTCCTGTAATCAGAACCCAGCTGTTTGCCGCCTTTTCAGATGGCAGGGTGTGTGAAACAGTGAGGGTAACTAACCTCCTGTGGCCGGCAGCCAAAATCCACTCTGAAAGGGGCACATGCATCAGTGAGCCTTGTAAATCTTTTTTAACCTCAGTCTCAGGCCTAGATTTATTTGTTTTTCTAGGCAGACGGATTGGGCTCCCCCTGGGCCCTACAAAATGATCTGTCACTGTCTACCCTGATAACCTGCAGCAGTCAGTAATGAAGTCAGCTTGCCAGGTCTTGCAAATGGACCCCATATCTTAGATCATGCTAGACCTTTTCATCTATTAGATTTCCATCTCGGGGGTCCCATGAGCCTCTGGCTTTCCCCTATAGCATACCCCTAGTCGCTCAGGGATCTCTCTAAGAATGTGAGGAAGGTCTTGCAAGAAGAAGGGTCTATCAATTAGTAACAGGTGGCTCTTCTATTATTGGATGGGCACTCCTTGTGGTTTTGTGGTTGACATAGTAATAGCCCCAGCAGCTTAACTACTTCAAGGCAAATGAGAAAGAGGGGATCTTTAATTAATAAAATATAATTAGGATGGGAGATGACCTGATCACATAGGTGAGACAATATGTGGACATCTGAGGGGCTTTTTGCCCTCAAGACAATAAAAAGAAATAGAAGATCTGCACTGTGTTTGTATAAAGCCTCTATGAGGGATTTGTGGAAAGAACTGAGCAGGAATTAATTACACAAAGTGAGAACTCATGGAGAGTATTAGGTTCTGTGTTGGTGGAAGAAAACTTCACGTTGGTGAACTCAGGCAACAAAGTCCAATTGGCCTTGATTAAGCACCTACTGTGTGCCAAGCTCATGGAATAGAAAGAAAAGAGGGAAACAGTTCTTAGTCTCATCATTTCTGTTCCGTCAGATCACAGATACCCCTAATTCTTTCATCAGGTAAGTAAAATTTCTAAAATTATTAAAAGTCAGTCATGATTAACACTGGCAAAAAAAATGTTTATGTTTCTCATAATAGCCCCATGAAGCAGGCACTTTTATTATTCCTGTTTTACAGGAAAGAAGACTGAGGCACCAAGAGGTTGACCTTTGCTTAAGTTCAAACATCTAGTAAGGGCTGAAGGGGATTAAACTTGGATCTTCTACCCTCAAGACTAGGACTTTCTAGACTGTATATAATTCACTGCTTATGGTTCTGAGCTACGTACTGTTTATAGAGGCAGAGACCTTCCTCTCTCTGTCCTCTCTGTCCATCTGCTATACATCTAACTAGTCATCATTTATCTCTATCTGCCTGCCTATGTAGCTATAATCTATATAGCTGTTTATCTCTATATCTCTATCAGTATGATTATTTATTAGTCTATTATCTATATCTATTAATCTACTAATATCTATCACTCTATGTCCATATATTTGTCTATGTGTATATCATCTATATTTATCTATTAGTTTATCTGTGTGTATGTGAATGTTTGTGTTTTCTAGCAACTTATAATTGAAAAATATGACAAGTAAAAATAGTTAAGTTAGATTTAAAAGTACTTTCTTATTTCTTTTTTTAATTTAGTTTTTATTTGTTTTCT
>JAQQSW010002751.1:0-14870 GCA_028646575.1 Pseudocheirus occidentalis
AAAAACTATATATTTTGTACCTTGTACTCTTTAAAAATGATTGAATTAAGGATGATTGGAAACTAATCTCCAATCAAGAAGACAGAAAACTTTTGGACTGAGAGATTAAGACAATGTGACCTTGGAAAACTTTGACCTTAGTGTTTTGTGTCCCTTAATGAGGATTGCTCCTTAAGGATGACTGAGTTAAGGACTTACTAAATGATATCTTTTGTTTAAAACTACATGGCTACTTTAGTCATAAGCTGTTATTTAATATCATTGTGAATGCTGTACTTTGGTTTCTATGAATGTTTTGCCTTAGTTTATTGCTAAATAAATGGAGAGTTCACTATACTATGTGATCAGAACCTTAAAGCTATTCACAGGAGCATTTCTCTGGAAAGCTGTGCATGCTTGGCTTTACAGTTACTTAACTGTATGACCTTGGGGAAATCATCCAGTCACTTTTGACTTTAAATTCCTTATGAACGAGGAGATGAGAGAAATGATTATTAATAATCAAAGATTTGGGGAGATTCTGATTTCCTCCTTTTTCAAATCTTCATTTCAAGTCTCTGAAGGTTGAGCTAACCTTCTTCTCTGTCTAGATCCCATCCAGGTAGGTCAGGAATTGTGTTCTGCTAAGGCTTGGGTGAAGCATAACTTCTTTAAATAAATTGCTAAGGTTGGATAGGTAGGGGGATCAGACTGGATGACATACGCAAAGTTCAGGTCTAGTGCTCATGGTAACATTCATTCTTTCATTAATTGTAAACCAGTCAGAGTTGATTGCCATCCTTCTAAAAACTCCTTTTACAGAAGAACATATAAACTTGAGCCAGTCAATGTGACGGCCTTTGGTCTAAGAGAGAGATAGGCAAATGACCATCCTTTTACTAAAATGCTGACATTATTAATATAATGATCAAATTACCCAGAAAGTATGTCTCTTGGACCTTTTTAAACATCACAGGGTTGAGACAGATGACCTCCATAATCCATTTTAGCTCCATAGCCTATGGTTCTATTTAACAGTAGCATCTATAGTCCCTCACATCTATTGAACACAAAGCCAGTATCAGTGTGGAATCATAACATAAAAGCTTTTCTGGGAGATATTCCAGTGAAGTACTGACCCAGCTCAGTGAAGTTGGGGAGATCTGATGAGATTAAGTTGCAGCCCATAAAACAGAACTACTGCCAACAAGGGGCCACTAAAGCAAGTGATTGGGGCCGTAGGAGCAGAACAGAAATGCAAAATTGGGGGATGGTAATTCAGCCTTTGGCACATGGAATGGGGCCTGTATCAGCTGCATCTTTTGAAGATTACTGTCAGTAACTGTTAATTCTTGAGTCATTTGAAATTTTGTAGCTACTCAGTTTGTACCAAAGCAAAATGATCCTTAGGAGAATTTCACAGTATTGTCCCAGTTTGTAAATGTGGGGGAGTGCCTTGTTCACTTAGCTTGTGTTCATCTGAATGTAAGTATCAGACCTATTGGTCTAATTAGATTGTGTGCTCACTGGGTAGAGACAGTATTTAACTCTGTTTTTACTGGTACTCCAGGTATAAACAATTATGGATTATAAACCACTGGATTTTGGATGAGTCCTGTGTTATTTACTGTGTTAGAAAATTAAATGCATGAATGATATTTATTTTATGCTTCTGTACTTAGCCAACCTGCTTTGTGTGTGAAGGTTTTTAGTGAACATGGTGGTCATTAGGGAAATATTTGAATTCTTTATCTTCTTTGCTAGTTCTTATGTTCTCTATTTTCCTAGCAATTTAAATGAATTCAATGAAGAATGAAATGCCTGCATTCTGTTAACACACTGAGCAAATTCTTTTAGAGATACAGAGTAGTACAGTGGGAGAGATTTATGTGTTTAGAGCCAAAGGTAATGAGTTTACATCCTGACTCTAACATATCCTGTGTGACTTTAGACAAGTCATTTTCCTTTTTAAGGCCTGTTTTCTCACCTGCAAAATGTTCACTTCTCAGACTATGATTACTCAGGACATTGTTCTGTGACTTTCAGCAACATATGAATATGATATTTTGAATATAGGCAACTCTAAAATGAGGGAAAACTTGTCTTCCAATATTCTTCCCCAAATCATAAACATATACATGCACCAATCTTATTACAAAAGGTTTAATTGATAGCACATTGTACATATGTTTGGAGTGATTAATAAAATGTAAATTAAATTGAAGCAGGGAAAAAATAAAACAAATGGCTACATTTGTTTCAAATTACTCAGTTATTACAGGAACAGTTTGAAGGCTTCCTCTAGGGCTGACATCCATGTGTTTTAGCACTGGGAAGTAGTGACATGTCTAGTAATCACCAAGAAACAAATTTGTAGCTAAAAGGGCCATTTGTAGAGTAATGGAATTCAAAATCCCTTCCCCTGTGTTGAATGACTAAAGAATGTCCCCATTATGCCTTAATGGAAGTGGTGATTGGGAGGCAAGGATCTCCAAAATGAAGCAATATTCAGGGGGCATAGCAAAGAGCTATTGACTATGATAATGCACTCATATAGTCATAGAAAGCTGGGGCTGGAAAGAAATGAAGAGGTTGTATGTATTTTTTCTTACAGGTCATGTCATCCCATTATATATTAATATTATTATTAAAAATAATTCATCTTTCTGGGAGCATGCAGATTCTTCCATACCCTTCTCTGTGATAAAATATTGGGTGCACGTGTCTTTGTTTATATTATATTTAGAGATGTTACGTTTCTAGGCATTTTGAAGTTGGTGGATTTTCTTTTTTTTAATGGAAAATGTTGAGGAAAATTAATATATTCAAGTTATTTTATTCTGTTTAAAGAACAATTAAGATCAGTAAATATAACTTAATTTCCTCACAAAATAAAGTTTAGTGTATTCATTTTAAAAAGACAATTCATTTCAAAGAATTACAAACTCACTATTGGTTTGACTTTTCAATGTATTGAATTTGTTTCACAAATAGAGGTATAAACTGCCTAATTTCAAAGAACTGAATATCTCTTTGTTTTTGCCATTTTAAAAGAAGAATGTTGGAAAAAAGAGAGAACCAAGGACATTATTAACCATTAGCACAATAGTAATAGAACTTTAAGGTTTCACAAAGCACTTTACATATATTATCCAATTTGAGTCTCCAAACAACCCTGGAAGATAAGTGCTAGTATTTTTACAGATAAAGAAATTGAAGCAGACAAAGATTAAGTAACTTGCTCAGGGTCACCAGCTAGTCAATATCTAGGAGGTCAAATTTGAACTCAGGTCCTCCTGATTCTAGGTCTAGCAGTCTATCTATTTTTTTTAATTTTTAATTATTTAATTTTTATTTTATTAACATTTTCTTTTCTTTTCCTTTTTAAAGTTATTTTGTTCAGCATATTTTTAAAATTAAGGCCAAGTAAAATTAGAGAAAAAAAATGCCCAGTATCATCACCCATAGTTGTGCTCCTGAGTCTCTGATTCATGAACAATGGATTTTTCCATTTGCTCTTGATTACATTTTTAAAATTTGGGTTTAAGAATACATCAATGTAATGACATTTATCATCCACACAATAACTATGGGATGGTCCTTAATTTGCTATTGAGGTCCTGAAATAATATAAAAGAACCAGTGTCAATACAAATGAGTCTTTTCAGGAGAGAACCTGGTCTTTTGTTGCCCAGAGGCTGCTAAATATATCCTCTTAATGAAAGGGAACTTTTGGCTGTATCTACAGCTTTGATAGACAATCAAATTACAAACTTTATTGCCCAAGAGGAAGTACTTTCAGAAATTCTGGCCAGCACAAAGAATGGATAGAGAGCAGGGAAGGCAGATGGTGAGGGCTACCCAGAATCAGACCTTCTAATGTTCATTATTGTGGAAGCTCATGGAATGAGGGATCCTTGAATGAACCTAACAGAAAAAAAAACAAATAATGGAACATGAGATCACATTGCAGGGAAGATGTAAGTCTTGCCAAGAGGGGCTCAGTGACCTGAGAAATAGTAAAAAGAGGAGTAGAGAGACTGGAGGTCTTCATGAGAAAGGAAAAGAAGTAAGCATAGCAGAAATAAGGTAGGAAAAGGGTCAGGTTAGGATGCTATAATCCCACACAGGAATTTCAGAGTTAAAGATATGGAGTCTACCCACAATGCCTAAGAACTGTATTAATTAACATTTTTCTATCCCTAAAGATAATGGAAATACTTCTATGGAAGTTTATTCACAAAGATTGAGTAATGACATGTAGTTAAAGGGCTTATTAGAAAGCCTGAATATATTTCAAATTTTGTTACTATGAGAATCAAAGAACAAAATGATATTTTCAAGCATCTGGCTTTCATATTCATTTCTTCATGTAAACTATTAAAATAACATTAAGAAAATACTTTCAATGTAAATGGACAGTTTCTAGTAATCAAGATGCATTTATGACAATACTTGTTGAACTAAATTATCATTGAAACTGTTACTATAAGACAGTTCTTAGTTTGTTGGTGAGGTCCTGAAATTAACATAAACCTTATAGACCAACTTTGTTTTGTTTTCAAAGTATATTCAAAAGGTGGTAGCAAGGACAGTAACATAACATGAATTCAAAGTACAGCATGGTTCTATAAGAATAGTGAGAGAAGATCTGAAGCTCAGGATGACCTAAATATGGCAAAGGATGCTAAGAATAACAAAATGGGATACATGCAAGTGTGTGTATGGCATATAAACAAGTAAACTTTTAAACTAAATTGGGAAGAAAGAAGAAGAATGGCGAAATAGTGAATACTGAGCTGGAATAAGAATCAGGAAGACTTGGATTGATGTTCCATAAATATAATTGTTGTTGTTGCTCAGTCATTTCAGTCATGTCCAACTCTCCATGCCCTATTTGGGGTTTTCTTGACAAAGGTACTGGGGTGGTGTGACATTTCTTTCTCTAGCTCATTTTACAGATAAAGAACTGAGGCAGAGTTAAGTGACTTGTCCAGGGTCACACAGCTAGTAAGTGTCTGAGACCAGATTTTAACCCATGAAAATTAATCTTCCTGACTTCTGGACTGGTACTCTATCCACTGTGCTGCCATCCTAACTTTATGACTTGACAAAGTCACTTAGCTCTCCAGTGCCCCAGTAAACCCTTGGAAACTTTCACAGCAGCTGCCAGATTAGTGGAGGAATTTACCTTATCCAGGGTTCTCCATGTGTTTTCTCTTCCTCTCTTGGTAGGGAAGATTTGGTCTTGAACCATTTCCATTGATTTCATCTCTATGAAATATGAAGAGCTTTGAGGAAGGCATTTATTAACTAGCAAAATGGTAGCTACATCCTTGGAAGGCCCTGAAAAAGCAAGGTTGGTAATACTGAGACATAATCCAGGTAGGAAGCAGTTTGCGTCCTGTGATCCTGTGCCTCTCCTACAGGGTGGTGGGAAATAGTAGGGGGAGGATCTTGGGAAAAGAATGCAATTCAGCACCAATTCTGGATAGCACCCAATTCAGAACTCATAATTTTGCAGGTTGAATTCTCAGGGGGAGGTTCAAGAATTCAAGGTACTCTCTTGGCCCATCCTCCAAAAAGTACCCCTACTGGTACATTTAAATTTAATAATCAGATGGTAGATACAATGAGTTCAAAGCAAAGGTATTTACTACTATGGAAATCTAAGAATAGTAGCTATAAAACTTGGACACATCCTCCGACAAATGCACACAGTATCAGTGGGAAAAGTGGGAATACACAACATACAATAATAATAAGACATCTACTTAAGGAACATTTATAGACAAGCAACTCCTACCTCCAGCTCTGCAGATTTGTCAAGTATTTGTTTTTCTCATGTCTTATTCAGGATCTCTGCTGAGCATGTTGCTTAGTTGGGCTCTTTGAGCCTTCTGGCTGAAACTCAACTCTTGACTGACATGGCTAACTTCTTTCTTCTTCCTTCTTTGGTCCTCTGCTGGCCTCCTCTGCCATGGCCAATAGGAAGGAGAAGAGAGAGAAATATCTACATCTACTCTTTCCCTTTTACCTTTGGCAGAGGCAAAGGAAGCTCAATGAGTAAAACCATTTCCTAAATTGACTCTGTTTCAGGGATATCAAATTTTCTTTTTAAAGGCCATCAGGGTTGGGATTAAACTTGTATTATCCCTTGGTAAGCTAACCTAATTCTATCAGGGATAACTCTTTCATTAAGGGATAATAAAATAACCAGTAAATAAATTAGTCAATAAGCATTTAAAAGTGCCTACTATGTGCTAGGCACCATGCTAAATGATTGAGATATAAAGAAAGGCCCTGAGGAGTTCAGTCTCTTAATTGTATCTGTATATATAATTTAACACAATACCAAGGAATATTTCTGTTACATAAGTGCATGAGTGTATGTGTAAAAATGTATGTATATCTACCATATGCATATACACACATGCATATATATACAAACAGGGATATTAATGTATGTGCTTGTATGGGTATGTGGTATGTAATATATATGTAGAGCACATATATGCACATATATAAATATTTATCAGGATAAAAGAAGGGATAGTATCATTTATCTGAGTTGAATAGGACAATGAAGATTGGGTATGATAATCTAAATTTTCCTTTTTCCCTTTGGCTTGAAGATGAATTAATTTTTTTTAATTGGAAAGGATCAATAAAATTGGCCAATAGGAAAGTATCATCTAGGACAAATAATAAATCAATGAAAGTATCCAGATGATGTTGATAAATTCAAATCACTAGGCCCAGACCAGAAAAATCCTAAGATACTAAAATAAGTGGCAGATGTGAGTGCTGAACCACTGTCAGTGATCTTGAAAAAATGTGGAGAATGGTAAAGGAATTACAGGATGTCAGAAGGACAAACATCTTGATTTTTTTTAAAGGGGCAGGGAGTGTAATCTAGGCCTGTGAGCTAGATTTAGACTCCTGGGGAAAAAAATGTAGATGATTAATGAACATCTCAAAAGTAGACAATTATCATACAGTCAACATGACTTCCTTAAGTCATGTTGTTAATTCAAAGGATCACAGTAGAGGTAGAATGGAACTTTGAGGTAATCTAGTCTAAATTTCTCATTTTACAGATAAGATACTAAGGCCTAAAGAGATTTAATGACTTCTTTGGGGTCAGGTATGTCCCACCCAACTCTGATATTCTAAATTCCTTGTATCTTTTCTTTGGGGATGGGGAGAGGGGAAAATGCAATTCCACAAATTGGTAATAAGAAACAGAAGCATACATATATAGCATAAAATCAAAGGTATTTATTATTTCATACTAACAGTTATTTCAACTAATCACAGTAATGTGGGGGTCTACCAGCCAAAACAAACCCAGAAACTATGTGATCACAACTACAAAATATTTTTCATACAAAGATACCTTATAACTTAGGTAACATGACAGAAAAGGAAAATCACAAATTCTGGAGGGGGTGTGGAAAAATTGGGATACTAATAATGTACTGTTGTTGAAATTATGAATTAGTTCAACCATTCTAAAGAACAATTTGGAAACTATGACCAAAGGTCTATAAAACTGCATATAACCTTTGACCTAGCAATACCACTACTATGTCTGCATCCCAAGAGGATCAAAGAAAAGGGAAAAGAACATATTTCTACAAAAATATGGTAGAAGCTCTTTTTGTTTTAGCAAAAAAAAAAAAAATAGAAATTGAGTGGACACCCGTCAATTAGGATATGTCTGGACAAGTTGTAGTACATGATTGTGATGAAATACTACTGTACTATAAGAAATGATGAGCAGGATAGTTTCAGGAAAAACCTGGGAAGACTTATATGAACTTATGCAAAGTGAAATGGGCAGAACCAGGGAAAAAACTGAACACAGTACAGCAATATTTTAAGGATGATAAATTGTGAAAGACTTAGCTACTCTAATCAAGACAATCATGCAAGACAATTCCAAAGGACCCATGAAATAAAAATGCTATGCATTTCCATTGAGATAACTCAGCTCTGAGTGCAGATTGAAGCCTAACTTTCTTACCTTGTGTGTGTGTGTGTGTTTTCTTTTTGCAACATGGCTAATATGGAAATATGTGTTGTATGACTTCGTATGTATAATCAATCTCATATTGCTTGCTTTTTTAAAAAGTGGAACTGGACTGAGAAGCAGGGAAAATTGAACTCAAAATTTTTATATGTGTAATTGGGAAATTATTTAATGAAATTAAATATATTTTTAAAATAAAATAAAATTAACCAAAATAGAAGTATGATTCCAGAGAGTGCCAAGTCATTTTCTACTGGGTCTGCATAGGATATCAAGTAAAGTGTGGAAAGGAGAGGAGAAGGTATAGGAGAAAGGACAAGTTACTTTCCCCTTTTTTTGTGTTTTGTTTTTTGCTTTTGGAAGGGCAATTGGGGTTAAGTGACTTGCCCAAAGTCACACGGCCAGTTTTTGCGTCGTATCTGAG
Source organism: Pseudocheirus occidentalis (assembly GCA_028646575.1). NCBI lineage: Eukaryota > Metazoa > Chordata > Mammalia > Diprotodontia > Pseudocheiridae > Pseudocheirus > Pseudocheirus occidentalis. The sequence goes on from JAQQSW010002751.1 coordinate 8,439, forward strand.
GCTAGATTTGAACTCATGTCCTCCTGACTCCAGGGTCAGTGCTCTATTCACTGTACCACCTAGCCACCCCATTACTTTCCCCTTTTTCAGCAAACAGGGTATAAGAGAGTTTGATGTTCCTAATTCTGATATGTACTATCTCTGGTAACAGCATCAGGCTTAGTAGGGATTAGGAAGATGTTCATTAATCATGAAATGGATTAGCTAAGAGGAAATAATAGTGAAATTACCTCAGATGTGTGTTTGTGTATGTGTTATATTAAAGAATTGAGCAATACAAATGCATTTGATGATAATTCTGACTGCAACAACACATTACAGATACAATGTTGGAGGACCATTTTCCTAAGGATTTTCTGGTTGTAGTTTCATAGTCTCCTGGGTTACCATAAGCTAAACCAAATACTCACACACACACACACACACACACACACACACACACTTACACACACACATACACACATAGGCATGCACAAATTGGCTTGCCTTCATCTCTATTATACCTGAAAATGTATCATAGACATAGGGTGCATATTGCTTCTCATGCACAGAAGTTTTAGACATGAGGAGTTAATAAGCAACCATGGCTGATTAAATATCACAAATTACTGCACAAAGGTGAAAATATGAATATTCAGGAACTAAATTATCATAGGTCTTTATGCAGCAATAGGAAAAAGTTTATATATTCTGATGTAATGTCGATTTAAAAAACAAATCAACACATATTACAGGCATAAAAGGAATCGAGCTGGAGTTTTAAGAAAGTGAAACAGTAGACTAACATTAGATAAGATTAAGCAAAAATGTATCTCCATTCTGATACCATTTTGTTAGGTTTTCAGGAGAAATTGTTCCTCTGGGGGAAGACTGTATTTATATGTATAATTGGGAAATAATTTAATGAAATTAAATGTATTTTAAAAATAAAATAAAATTAACCAAAATAGAGGTATGACTCCAGAGAGGGCTAAGTCACTTTCTACTTTGTCTGCATATGATATTAAGTGTGGAAAGGAGGGAATTTATTTATGTATATATTTATTAAAGATAATTTTATTAAAGATAAATACAACATTGTGGTATGGGGACCATTATTCTTCTGGAAAAAAATTTGGGGACTCCTCTTCTTCCCTACTTAACTGCCAGCACCTCTGAGGATTTTTTAAAAAAGTCAACGAATGATAAGAAGCTAGTTTGACTGAATTCCAGAGAATTATGCTTCAAAGAGATATAAAGATAGGGTTTCATTGATTGTCCCACCCACCTGGGGTGTTCAGGGAGTACTCGCACCTCTACTATGAGGGATCATCACACCCTTTTTGGCTATTCACCCACCTTTAATGTCCATCTCGAACTCAGCTCTCACCTCTGGGTCCAAGAAGATATACCAAGCACAGCAGCCATATCTCATTAAACTGTCTCAGCAGTTGGACTAAACCACATTGAGGGTAAGCAATGGGCCTCAGAACCCTCAGTGAGTTAGCGTGCAGTTTCTATCCCAAGCATGAATGGCAGAATGGACAGATGAGAACAATTTGTTCCCCATGAGGGCAGCTGAAACAGGCACTACGAAGCACTTACAGCTTGGTCAGCCATAAAAAGTGCCAAGGTAATGCACTGAATCCTGAGCCATCACAATTGTCCTGACTTTAGTCATGCCACTGAACTTAGAAGACACTGGCAAAGGGAGTCAGACTAACAACTTAGTGCAATTCTGCCTCACTTAAATCCAATGTATGCTTCAGCCAAGACATCACCCTGTGATGTTATTGGTCACCTTTGAAAACAAAGGACCAACAACAAGATTAGAAATAATTAGCTCTGTTAGGTAAGAATAGTTTTTAAATGAATCAAACAGGAGGGACAGGGTCAAAGGAGAGAATAGGATAAATGGGGGCAGCATAGAATGGAGGAAAACACAGCCTTTCACATGACTATTATGGAAGTGTTTTGCATGACTACACACACATTAACTTATATTGAACTGTTTTCCTTCTCAATGAGGGTGGGTAGGGAGGGATGAAGGGACAAAATGTAGAACTCAAAGTTTTAAAAATGAATGTTAAAAAATTGCTTTTGCTTGTGGAAATGAATGATGTAAATTAAAAATAAACAAAAGTTAATTTAAAAAAATAAATAAAAATTTTAAAAATTGTTCTTACATACAACTGGGAAATAAATTCTACAGGCAACAGGGTATAGAAATCTATCTTTCCCTAAAGGAAAATAGAAGGGAAGGGGATAAGAGAAGTGGTGGGATGGTAGAAGGGAGGGCAAATTAGAGAAAAGGGAAATCAGAATGCACACCTGTTGAGATGGGGGAGGGTAGAGATGGGCAGAAAATTTGGAACTCAAAATTTTGTAAAAGTGAATGTTGAAAACTAAAACTAAATTAATTAAAAATTAACCAAACCATCAGAACAATATGTGAAAATGGTCTGGAAACTTCCTTGAATAAAAGGCATTGTGCGATGGACTGGGTCAGACCCTCTTGAACTTGCTCTTAAAGTTGTGTTTTAACTTTCTTTTACAGTACTTGTTAACTACCAGTCTCACTGTTTATGTTTGGTCTTAGAGTTTACCTCCTCTTTGGATTTCATTATCAAGCTACTCTGAAAATCCTCAAAAACCTAAATACTCTAAAATAATCATTAATGGACATCTTGAAAACTTTGAAACATATAGGCATTTAAGACTTTTCAAACTCAGTAGAAATATGTAAATCCATGAAAAAATGATATCCATAGATTTAGGATATTATTCTTTAAAGCAACTTTAAAGATATGCATGGTCAAGCATTCTCAAAAATAAAAGGAATTAGCATTTTAATCAATCCCTTTGCTAGGAACTGAAGGGTTTAAAAGATCCTAGTAGTAAAGGTCTAGAGAGGGAATTCTTAAAAATTTTTTGTATTATGAACTCCTGGGGCAATCTAGTGAAACCTATGGAACCTTATCAGAATATATATTCATATACATTCATAATCAAATGAAATAATAAATTTCAGATAGAAATTAAATAAATGTTACCTGGACAACAAGATGGAAAATTAAATTTATACCACAGTTTCTGTCATCTCTTAAACCGCCCCCCAAAAAAAAGAAGTCTGTGCAAGAGGTAAAGTAATTGTAGCTGTTGTCATGAGCCAAGAACTTCTGTCAGCATACCCTTCCCTTTCCTTCAATACCATTTATTGGCACCAAACAGTAGAACTCAGCTTGGTCAGCTCTCTCTGTTTCCCAGCACATACAAGGTGAAAATATAGGAAAGCAATGTTGTGCTCTGCCTGAGGCTGCTGTGAGTTGATAAAGAAGAGTACTGTGCATGAGAACTAAAGAACAAAGGGTATGGATAGGATGCTAACATGTATGCAGTCGGGAAATACAGAAAAAAGACAAATGACTAGGGGTCTTAGGGAGAATAAACTTAGTTATAAACCTTGGGCACAAGCAGATAAAATAAAAGGGAAAGTGTTAAAACCAAAGATGATCAGCAGTACATCTAAATGAGTCCAAACATCTCTGAATAAGTATTGCTAGACAAAGGAAATTTAATCAATACAGTGTAGATTATAAGATTCTGTAGATTCCCAAGAGAGCATGGAATAATCTTCCAAAGATATCAGAAAGTTTCCAAGTGGTTTAAGAGAAAAATAAGAATCCTGAAAGCAGAATCTATGATCCACAGAGCAGAAATGATTAGCAGAATATATAATCTTGAACCCACAGTGGTAAATCTCTCCAAAGAAACAGAAAGAAAAACTGATTGACAATGCAAGCACAGCAGACAACAGAATCATAAAGAAGGTAAATATAGCTATTAAGTAAAGCACAAATAACAAAGTAAATTACCTTAGAGAAAAATAAAGAAAAATAAAAGGAGGCCTTTCCCATTTCTTCATTCTAGTGCTTTCCCTCTTTCAAGTACTTCCTATTTATCTTTTGTATGGTTTTTTTGTATACATTTGCTTGTTTGTTGTCTCCTCCATTAAACTGTGATCTCATTGATGGCAGACACTGTCTTTTGCTTTCTGTATTTCCAATGATTAGCACCTAGTAGGCATATATGCCACACATTTCAGTAATGTTTATTAAATGATTAAAGTAGCAAAACATCTATGGAGTTGAAATAACAATAGTAGGATCATTAAGAAATTTCTGTCTAAAATATGCAAAGAAAAAAAGAGTAAAAATAAAAAAAACAAATAGAAGTGATGGTAGAGGAACAAGCCTCAGGCATTATGGGCTCATAAAAGTCTGCCTAGATTTGTTTTTTGAGAAAAAAAGGAAGAAGAAGATAGAATATCTGGGAATCATGCAAGGTATAATATTTCCTAGCACAGGACTGGAATCACAATTTCCCTGTCCATTGTTAGAGTTTTCTATCTCTAATTAGGATCATAATCATGAACCATTTATATGTTTCACAATTGTAGTTCCAGTGAAAGAATTACTAAGGAATTTGTTCGGTCATTCAGCTGTGTCCAACTCTTCATTACCCTATATGGGTTTTCTTGGCAAAGATATTAGAGTGGTTTACCATTTCCTTCTCTAGTAGATTAAGGTAAATAGAAATTAAGTGAATTGCCCAGAGTCATGCAGTCAGAGAGTGTCTAAGGCTGGATTTTAACTCAGGTCTTCCTGACTCCAGACCAAGCACTCTATTCACTGAGGTATCTAGCTGAGAAGCAAGGACCGAAATATATGTACATATGACTGAACAGATGATATCAACAAGAAATGATGTGGAAAGGGAATCAAGTAGAGAACAGAAAAGAACTTTGTTGGAATACTCTAGTTTGGAGTTCCAGAGGATGGGGGACAATCAGAGGTGTGCTGGAGCCAGCTCTAACCAATTTGCTAATTGTTAAATTTTCAATGTGAGCATTGACACCTCAGAAACTGATAGTCACTACAAATTACTTATTAACATCAATCAAATAGATTTCTTATTTTGTTCATAGCCTCGACTTAATAGCATTGTTAGTTAAGTCTAGATTTAAAGTGTAAATAATACAGATTGCATTTTCAAGTGTAGGGAAACTTTTTTTTCCTTTAGAGAATCCAGTTGTTAAACATTCCCCATCATTACCTTTAGATTGTTCATGAATAAAGATGATGATTATCTAGACTTGGAAAAGAGTAATAACAACACTAGGGAGAAAATCAGGGGAGAGAAGAATCACCGTGGAGGTTAAGGAAGGACAGAATACAGAGGGTGACAAGGAGGCCATTCGTTAGTGTTCAAAGCATCCAGAAGGTCAGCGAGATTTCCTGAGAAAATGGCATCATGTCTAGAGGTTAATAAGTCACTGGTAACATTTGAGTCATGGGGGGGGCGGAGCCAAGATGGTGGCGTAGAAGCAGAAAGGTCCCACAACTCCCACACCACCACCCTAAACACCCAGAAAATATGAGCCCAAATTCTAGGAAAGTCTATGAGTCTCAGACTCACAAAAATACAGAGATCACATCTTTCCCTGTAGGCAGCTCGGCAGCAGGGGCTCAGCGGGGCAGCCAGAACCGGAGGCTGGAACAGCCTGAAGCCGAGACCCCAGCCAGGAAGGAGCTGGGCTGAGCTGAACTGAGCCCCACAGCCAGCCTGCAGAGGTTCTACAGCCTCCAGCACCCCCACATCTGCCAAGGCCTGAGGGACAGGACTGGAGAGGGGCAGCTCACACTGCAAACGGAGCAGAGACCTGGCCAGTCCAAAACTGCAGCCATGGCCAGGCAAGGCCCCAGGATGGCCACAAGCGTCTCTACTTCAAAGAAAATCTAAAGCACCTGCCTGAGGGGAGCTTCGGCCACAGATGTTAGTGAAAGTTGCAACTTTTAAAATTAATTTAGGGGTGATAAAGCAGGCCAATCTGCCCCTGGGGCAAGGAAGCAGTGGGGGAGGGGAACTGCTGGAACCAGCGAGGGGCCCCCACCAGGCTGCTTCAGAGCCCCTGGCCTGCGGACTCTGCAGGGGGGCTGAATCTATTGATCAGGGCCAAGCGCTCTTGCGTTGAGCAGCCTGGATCCAGATCGTGGTCTTGGGCGGTGGTACTGGGGTGCAATTTCAGCAAGTCAAAGCTGGGGGGATTTGCAACACCCCTCTAATAGCTCCAGCAGTTGGGGAAACCCCAGGGATTTGGAACAGAGTTTCCCCCCTTGGAAGCAGAGTTTCACAGACCTAAAAAAACCAACCAATTAATTGACTGGCCAACATGAGAAAGAGGAAGCAAAATAAAAACACCAATAAAACTCTAGAATCCTTTTTTATGGATAAAAAGAGTCAAAGCATGGAACGGGAGGAAGAGAGCCCAGAAATCAGAACTCCCACACCAAATGCTTCCAAGACAATTGAAGAATGCCTAGAAGCTATACATCAACTGAAAAGGACTTTGAAAACCAAATGAGAGAAGTGGAGGAAAAATTGGAAAGAGAA
>JAQQSW010002753.1:0-14869 GCA_028646575.1 Pseudocheirus occidentalis
CTTCTGGTTTTGGGACTCAGTGTTATGGTTTCTGAATAAAGACCTTGGTGCTGCCTTCCATGTGGAGAGTTTGCTACATTTTGTGATCCAAAACTATACCAGCATATTCATAACCATCATTGGTGTTGTGAATATCTCATTATTGGTACAGCCTCCAGCTGCTGAGCCTGCCTGAGCTGAAGCCCAGAGACACAGAGGTGGAAACCTGAAGTGGCCAAACCACCCCACACCAACAGGTTTCTCTATGAGCATCAGAATAACTCAGGGGAAACACTGAGATCCATGGCCTTGGCCTCAGTCTAGACACTCAGAGGGTACAGGCCATGAAGTTAACAACCAAACCCCTATCTCCCAGCCTGAGAAGCACATAACATCTACCCCCGCAGAAGCGGATATCCACTCCAAAAATCCAGGACATAGGCAATCACAATGGGCAAGAAAAAAGCTGTGAGATCTAGAACAGAACAATCCTTCTATAGTGAACAAGAACAACCAAATACAGAGGACAGCATGAACTCTGTACTCACACTTGAAACCAAGAAGGAAAGATGAATTGAACTCAAGCCCAAAAAGCAATCTTAGAAGAGCTCAAGAAAGATTTTCAAAACCAAATTAGAGAGGTAGGAGATAAATATGAATCTGTATTGACCAAATGGGAAAATATTTCACTGAAGAAAATAAATCCTCAAAAAGCAAATTTGGAGAACTAGGACAGGAGCTTCAAAATCTAACTGGAGAAAATACCTCTCTAAAAATGAAATAATTCACTAAAAATTATAATCAGTTAAATCGAAGCTAAGGACTCTATGATGCATCCAGAGTCAGTCAAACAAAGCACAACGATTGAAAAATTATAAGAAAGTGTAAAATATCTCACTGGAAAAACAACTGACCAGGAAAACAAATCCAGGAGAGATAAGCTAAGAATTATTGGTCTACCAGAAAGCCATGATGAAAAAAGCAGCTTGGACAATATCCTCCAAGAAATTGTCAAAGAATACTGCCCCAAGGTCCTAGAATCAGAGGGTAAAATAATTACTGAAAGAATTTACCAGACTCTTCCTGAAAGAAATCCCAAATTGAAAACTCTAAGAAATTATAGTAACCAAATTTCAGAGCTAAAAGGTCAAGGAGAAAATATTAAATACTACAAGCAGCTAAAAAGAAACAGTTCAAATATCATGGAACTACGGGCAGGATTTTACAGGACTTAGCAGTATCTACATTAAAATATTGGAGTGATTGGAATCTGATATTTTGTAAGGCAAAAGATCTAGGACTGCAACCAAGGCTCAACTACCCATCAAAACTAAGCATGATCTTTCAGGCAAGGAAATGGTCATTTAATGAAATAAAGGACTTCCAGACTTTCCTGATGAAAAAGCCAGAGCTCAATGGAAAATCTGATCTCCATTTACAAAACCCAAGAAAGACATAAAAAGGTAAACAAGGAAAACACACACACACACAGACACATGTACAGATACACACATATGCACACACATACACATAACCTGGGACTCAATAAGAGCAAATTGTTTATATCCCTATATGAGAAGCTGATACCTGTCAATATTGAAATTCATATAATTATTGCAACATTTAAAAGGGATTTACATAGATCGAGTGTGTGGGGTATAAATGAACTAATCTGAAGATTTAATAACCCTGTTAAGGGGAACAAGGGGATTGTAATTAGAGAAAAGGAAAGGATGTGGCAGAAAATGGTAAATTATGCCACAAGAAGAGGCATAAAAACACACCAAAGGAAGGAGGGAGATAAGTGTCATATGAATGTTATTCACATTGATTCTGACTCAAAGAGGGATCAATATAATCAGTTAAGTTTAGGATCCTAACATGAAATGACACAAAAACTCATTATAGTAGAGGGAAAGGAGGGAGGGCGAAGAGATTTGCTCACATTGGTTTGGGTTCAAGGAGGGAATAATATACTCTGTTGAATTTAAAAATCCATTGTTCCTTACAGGCCTTTGGAAGGATAAGGGGAGAGGGGTGTTAGAAGAGGGAAGGGAGTTAGGAGGGAGGGAAAGAGTAGCAAGGGGAAAGAGGAGACAAAGGGGGGGACGTAGGGATGGAATAATGAGAGAGGTAGTGGTCAAAAGGAAAACTCTTAAGGAGGGTAAGGGAAAAAGAAGACCCAAAAATATAAACAGGGGAGGGATTAAGATGGAGGAAAAGTCACAGATAGAAACCATAACTATGGATGTGAATGGAATGAACTCTCCCATAAAATGGAGGCAGATAGCAGAATGAATTAAAAATGCAATCCTGCAATATGCTGTCTACAAGAAACACATTTAAAACAAGGGAATACATATAGGGTAAAGGTAAAAGGATGGAGCAAAATATATTATAATTCAGCTAAAGTAAAAAAAAAATCAGCCAAAAAGCAAAAAAAAAAGGTAGCAATCCTTATCTCATATAAAACAAAAGGAAATATACATCTAATTAAAAGAGATAATGAAGGAAACTACAACCTGCTAAAAGGAACAATCAATAATGAAGCAATATCATTACTTAATATATATGCGCCAAGCGGTATAGCATCCAAATTACTAGAGGAAAAGTCAAACGAATTAGAGGAAGAAATAGATAGCAAAACAATACTGGTGGGAGACCTCAGTCTTTCCCTCTCTGAACTTGATAAATCTAACTTCAAAAAAACAAGAAAGAAGTTAAGGAGGCAAATAGAATTTTAAAGAGGCTAGACATGATAGATCTCTGGAGAAAGCTTAATGGTAATAAAAAGGAATAAACCTTCTTCTCAGCAGTACATGGCACATATGCAAAAATCCACCTTGTTCTAAGGCACAAAAAAAATTCACAATTCATTGCAGAATGTCAGAAATATTAAGTGCATCATTCTCAGGTCATGATGCAAAAACAATCATATATAATAAAGGGCCAATGAAAGATAGACATCAACTAATTGGAAACTAATTTAATCCTAAAGAATGAGTGGGTAAAACAAGAAATTATAGAAACAATCAGTAACTTCTTTAAAGAGAATGACAATAATCAGACAGCATACTAAAATTTGTGGGATACAGCAAAGACAGTTCTTAGAGGGAGGTTTATATCTCTGAATGCATACATGAAATTGAAAAATAAAACCAAAAAAAGAATGAATCAAAAATCTCCAATTAAACACTAAATTAGAAATAATGAAAACCAAAGGATAGATTAATAAAATTTAAATTAATAAAATTATTGAACTAATAAATAAAACAAAGAGCTGGTTTTATGAAAAAAACAATAGAATTGATAGACCTTTAGTCAATATGATAAAAAAAAGAGGAAAACCAAAGTTTGAGTATGAAAAATGAAAACAGTGAATCTAGCTCCAATGAAGAGGAAATCAATTATTATTATTTTGCCCAATTGTATGCACATAAATGTGACAATCTTAGTGAAATTGATGAATATTTACAAAAAATATAAGTTGCCCAGATTAATTGAAGAGGAAGTAAATTACTTAAATAACCCCATCTCAGAAAAAGTAATTGAACAAGCCATCAGTGAACTCCCTAGGAAAAAATCTCTAGGGACAGATGGATTTACAAGTGAATTCTATCAAACACTGAAAGAACAATTGATCCCAATACTCTACAAACTATTTGGGAAAATTGGTGAAAAAGGAGTCCTGCCAAATTCTTTTTATGGCACAAATAAGGTACTGATAACTAAATCAGGAAGAGATGAAACAGAGAAAGAAAGTTATAGACCAGTCTCCTTTATGAATATAGATGCAAAAATTGTAAATAATCTATTAGCAAAAAAGACTACAGCAACTTATGACAAGAATGATACATTTTGATCAGGTAGGATTTATTCCAGGAATGCAATATTGGTTTAATATTAGGAAAACCATCAGAAATATTTATCATATAAACAATAAAACAAGCAGAAACCACATGATTATCTCAATAGTTACAGAAAAAGCTTTTGACAGAATACAACATCCATTCCTATTAAAAACACTAGAAAGTATAGGAATTAATGGAGTTTTCCTTAGGATAATAGGTAGCATCTTTTTCAAGCTATCAGCAAGTATTATATGTAATGGGGATAAACTAAAAGCATTTCCAAAGAGATTAGGGGTGAAACAAAGATGTCTGCTATCACCCCTCTTATTCAATCTGATACTAGAAATGTTAGTAGTAGCAATTAGAGAAGAAAAAGAAATCAAAGGAATCAAATTAGGCCAAGAAGACACTAAGCTATCTCTCTTTGCAGATGAAATGATAGTATACTTGGAGAATCCTAGAGAATCAAGTAAAAAAACTTTTTGAGACAATAAACAAATTTGACAAAGTTACAGTATATAAAACAAACCCACATAAATCCTCAGCATTCCTATATATATATATATATACACACAGAGAGAGAGAGAGAGAGATAGACAGACAGACAGACAGACAGACAGATAGATATAGAGATGGAGATAGAGATAGAGATAGAGATAGAGATATATTTTAAAGAAGTCCAACAGCAAGAGATAATAAGAGAAAGCCCTTTTAAAGTTATTGTAGACATTGCAAAGTATTTGGGCATCTACCTGCCAAAACAAAACCAGTACTTATATGAACAAAACTACAAAACACTTTTCACATAAATAAAGTCAGATCTAACTAATTGTAAAAACATGAATTGCTCATATCTGGGCCCAGCTAATATAAAAATATGACAATTTTTCCTAAACTAAATTACATGTTTAGTGTCATACCAATAAATCTACCAAAAGATTACTTTATGGGGCTAGGAAAAAAATAATAACAAAATTCATTTGGAACAACAAAAGGTCCAGAATATCAAGGCAATTACTGAAAAGAAATCCTAGGGAACGTGGCCTACCCATACCAGATTTTAATCTGTATTATAAAGCAGCAGTCATCAAAACTACTTGGTACTGGTTGAGGAATAGAGTAGTGGCTCTGTGGAATAGACTGGGTACACAAGACTCAGTAGTCAATGACTATAGTAATCTACTGTTTGATAAACTCAAAGACACCAATTTTGGGGATAAGAACTCACTATTTGACAAAAACTGCGGGGAAAACTGGAATATAGTATGGCAGAAATTGGGCATTGACCATTATCTAACTCCATATCCCAAAATCAAGTCTAAATGAGTGCACAATCTATGCATAAGTGCTGATACTGTAAGCAATCTGGGAAAGCAAGGACTGGTTTACATGTCAGATTTATGGAGAAAGGAAGACTTTATGACTAAAGAAGAGTTAGAGAGCATTATAAAATGCAAAATGGATAATCACAATTTCATTAAACTGAAAAGTTTCTGTGCAAATAAAGGCAATGTATTCAAGATTAAGAGGGAAGTAAACAATTGGGAAAGAATTTTTAAAACCAGTGTCTCTGACAAAGGCCTCATTTCTAAAATATACGGGGAATTGAGTCAAATCTATAAGAATAAGTCATTCCCCAATTAATAAATGGTCAAAAGATGTGAACAGGCAATTTTTCAAAGCTAGAAAATAAAGATATCTATAAGCATAATAAAAATGCTCTACATCACTCTTAGAGAAACACATATCAAAACAACTCTGAGGTACCACATCTCACCAGTCACATTGGCTAAGATGACAAAACAGTAGAATGACAAATGCTGGAGAGGATGTGAAAAAATTGGAACACTAATCCATTATTGGTGAAGCTATGAACTGATTCAACCATTCTGGAGGGCAATCTGGATCTATGCCCAAATGGCTATAAATAATTTCATACCCTTTGACCCTATAATACCACTTCTATCCCAAAGAAATCATAGAAATGGGAGGAAGACTCATATGTAAAAAAATATTTATTGCAGCTCTCTTTGTTGTGGTAAAAAATTGGAAATTAAGGGGATGCCCATCAATGCGGGAATGACTAACAAGTTGTGGCATATGAATGTAATGGAATACTATTGTGCTTTAAGAAATGAGGAGCAGATTGACTTCATATTTACCTGGAGAGGGTGATACAAACTGATGCTGTGAGAAGAGCAGAACCAAAAGAAATTTGTACACAATTGCAGACACAACCTACGTGTGATGACCAACTTTGATAGAGTGGACTCTTCTCAGCAATGCAAGTTTATAAGACAACTCTAAAAGACTCAAGATAGAAAGAGATGTCTATATTCAGAGAAAGATCTAGAAAGAACAGAGTTTAAATGCAGACTGAAGCAAACTACCTACTTTCTGTTTCATATTTGGTTTTGTTTCCTCTTTCCCCTTGTTCACTTGATTGGTTAAAAACCCTTCTATACAACCAGACTAAAGTCTAATGTGAAAGTATTTGTAGATACTATCTTTGATGGCATGCCACCATGAGGGTGCAGGGGGAGGGAGGGGAGAAAATTTGAAACTCAAGGGTTTGTGGAGATGAATCTTGTAAACTAAAAGTAAAAAAACACAAATCAATTAAAATATTTTTTAAAAAAGGAAATCTTGGAACACAATATATTAAAAGGCAAAAAAAGGCTTTCAACCAATAAGTTAGACTGAAAACTAAATATAATCCTACAGAAATAAATGATCCTCAATTAAATAGAGCATTTTCAAGCATCATTGATGAAAAGACCAACGCTGAGTAGAATCTTGAAACCTTACATGAGAGACAGGAGAAATTTAGACAAATCAAGTTATATGAACCCCTGGAAGGGGCTATGATTTAATGATATAATACTTACATTATGAAAGAGGCAGAAAAGACAAGTGTTTCTTCAAATTTCCAATCTTTTAAAAGTTCATGGGAGTAAAGAAAGACTAAAAATATTAGAAGGCTAGCATTTGTTTTTTTCCTCTTTTCTTGGTCTTAAGAGAAAAAGGAAAAATATCAGGGAAGAAATTATTAAACAAAGAATTTTCAAGCTAAAATTTGAAAAAAATTAAAGGGAAAAAAAGATGAAAGGGAATAATTAAACTTAATCTTCCTTTCTTTTTTTAACTCTGGACAAACACCTTAGTGATACCCTAAAGTATTTTCCATTTACTTTAAATAAAACCATTTCTACTAAAAAAAAAAAAAGGAATTTTCTCTCAACTTTTTGGTAGTGGAATTTCAGTTTCTGTGGGAGAGGGTGTAGGAGAAGGTATAGAAAAAGGGAAGAGGATTTAAGTCAAGAAAGGAGAAGGAAATCACATAGATGATTTGTAGGAGTTTGACCTAATGGTGTAAATAATTTGAGAAGAAGGATTTTGTAGATATTTGGAAAAAATTGAAGAAAATTCCAAGGTGTTCATTCTTTAGGTTCCAATGCTGGTCTAGATTCTATTCTTCATGAAAGTGAAGTATGATCAGGACAAACGAAGAGAAAATAAAAAAATGTATAGGTGTACCTAGGGGGCAAGGTGGATAGAGCACTGTGTTTAGAATCAGGAAGATTCATCTTCATGAGTTCAGATTTGGCTTCAGACACTGATTAAGTCATTTAAAGCTCTTCGTTTCAGCTCTTCATTCATTAAAAAAAATTAGCTGGAGAAGGAAATGGCAAACCACTCCACCATCTTTGCTAAGAAAACCCCAAGATGGTGTCATGGTGAATCAAACACAAATGAAATGATTGAAAAACAGCAACAAATTTAAGCAGCCATGACATGGTAAGGAGAGAATTGTCCTTATGGAAAGATCTGAGTTCAGGTTCTATGACACATATTTTTATGTGTATCCCTGTGTAAGTCATTTAGCTTCTCTGGGTTATAGGAGACTATCAGCTAAAACTAATATCTATGAGCTCTAAAAAACCATTAACTCCAAGATCATTTTAGTAAATGCAAATCAACAAAAATAGAATGGGGGGGCGATGTCCTAGATATCCCTGCAAGACCTATGAGAGGAAGTACTGTAGGTTCTCTAAGAAGAAAGCTCTTGCAGTTCTTGTGGCTAAATGATTTCAGCTCCTTCTGCATTTGGCCTATTTCTCCTTAGTTCTGAATAGATGCTTGATAAATGATGATGAATGGGCTTCTTTTGTGGTCCTCGAGTTTGAGCTACAGATAGTAATAGTTTCATAACACATCATTCAAACTTTCCCAGAGGTTAAAAATTATACACTTAAGACTTTAGCATATTTGTCTACAGTATGAAGGATTTCAAGTGGAAAAGATCAGTTGACTTGTTTCTCTGAAGCTGGTGGGGGAAAAAATAGTGTTGTACATCTAGCAAAGAATCTGAGCCTAGTGACATTTATAACCTAACATTTGATTCCTAATGGAAACATCTTAGGCAGTATTTCACTTCTCCCAGTCACTCCTTCCCTGCCATTTATTTGGGTCCTTATACTCTTCACATTACTTAATTCCTGAAAATCTTTAGAGAGGTTTGGGCTACATGGTTATAAAAAATTATTGTAATGCATTCTTTGTGCATATTAAATAAGCTCTCCAGACTGATAAAAGGTTGAAAAGCTATTATACTTTATTCTTCAGTTTACTACAGCCCTAAAGTAATAGCCTTCTATTAAAGTTTATTGATTGCCTCCACTGTTAACTAGCAATTTGGTATATAAAAATAAAACAGAAATATGTTGTTTTCTTCCTTGTTTCTATTCATGGTGTTCTTCCCTAGCTAGTCTTAGGTTTAAAGACATGCATGCTGAGATCCTTTTAAGAACTGATGATTTTACCAAAATGACTGGGTTTTGATAAAGCTCTATGAATTCTTTTTTTATTATTTTAAAGAAAATATGACTAAAGAATCTTAAAAATCTATGTAATGCACACACACACACACACACACACACACACACTGATGCAGTAACACACATGCACCTCCCCAAATCCCAGAAACAAAGGGACAGTCACTGAGACAGAAGTATGGGGAAAAGAGAAGCTAAAAAACAAACAAAAAATCCAAAAAGGTACAGCAATGCTGAGGTGGAAACATAGAGATTAAAAAATAGACACACAAAGAGAAACACACAGCCCATGGAATCATATTTGGAGCTGGAAAACACCTTAGACACAATATAGGTCAACGCTTTCTCATTGTATAGATGAGTCAACTGAGATCCAGATAGGGTAAGGGCCTCGTTTAAGATCACACAGGTAGTAAATGACGTAGCTAATATTTCAATATAGGGTTCCCTAACTCCAAAGGTACATGCACGTGCAACCCAAATTGAGAAACACAGAAACAAAACACATAGGCTCAGATACACAACAGCAAAGAGATACTCATACAAACACAGGTACATATGGAGCATGAAGGGCTCACTTTCCCAGTACATACTCATGTTAGCAGTTCAGGAACCCAGAGCCTAGCTTCTGACTACCATAAAGATTCTAAGACTTGGAATGCTTTTCTTCTAATTTCATCCATCATGAGCCTTCATCCAGTATATTTCCCAATGCCAACTAAGCAGGAATCTCTTCAGTATCAACTAACTGTCATAAACCCCAGCATATAATTTGATGAATTGATATGTCCTTAGTATTCAATATCAATTAAATTGTTAAAGGGGTATACAGATAAAATATTACAAAAATAGAAGTAGAAATTCATGATTGAGAACCAGGACAGACATCCTCTCAGGAAACACACACACACACACACACACACACACACAATTCATTCCTTGGGGGAGTGGACTAAAATGTAATAAAGGGCCTACTAGAATCATTCTGTTTAACAAATTCATTTCCAAATGCAACATAGCCCATGAATAAGTCAATACCTGGCTTAGTGGAGTCTCTACTACTTGATTGACTCATTGCTGGTCCAGATCATACAGGATTCCTCTCTTATTTTTTTTTGCCTTTTGGAGGGAGGAGGACAGGGCAATTGGGGTTAAGTGACTTGCCAAAGGTCACATGGCTAGCAAGTGTTAAGAGTCTGAAGCCAGATAGGAATTCAGGTCCTCCTTAACTCCAGGATTGGTGCTCAGGATCTCTTTATGGCCACACTGGCTATTCACTTGATTTAGCTATTGTGACTACAGAAGCTTCTGCCTGGATTATGGACCATATTCAAAGAATCACTAGTGGTTTATGTGACTTTAAGATCATAAGGCCATGACCTTGTCTCTTTCACCATTAACAGGCATTCACCCAAGATGAGAAAAGAGCAAATACAAAGAGACAAAGAAAGGCACTGTGTGTTCACAACCATGTATTGGTCCCAGTGGGAGAGAGTCTGAGAATCCTCCCCCACTCAGGGTGCCGCTCAATCCCCCCAACAGTTTTTCCTCCTTATAACCCCCAGAGAGAAAGAGAGTTTCCATCTGTTCAAGCTATCTGTATGCATATTCAGTTCTGGCTCAGCAACCAATTAAAAGGCTTTTCATCAACATGCAAAAATATGACAGGTAACAGTCATTATCTAGCCACAATCTGAAGTGGAAGCAAGGTCCTTCATTTATACTTTCTTGGAAGCAGATTCAATAAGCCTTGGAGACAGATTGCCAATAGGTAAAGAACATTGCTTACAATTGAGCCTCTCCATTGGCCAAGTCTCCAATTACATACATACAGGCAGACAACCACTACTCCCAAAAAATCAAACAGTAAAGTCTACAGAACTGGTTTTGACTTTGCCCAAACATGTGACTTTAAGTATTTGATTATTTGCCTGAAAATGAAGAGAGTTCTTATTTTTCCAAAATGATGATTCAGTTTTGGCTTACACCAATTCAACACGTGTGTTTTTGTCTCTCAGATTCCATCTCTCTTTCTGAATTTTTTCCCTCCCTTCTCTTTTTTCTGCTTTTAACAAGCAACAACCAAAAGCTGGCTTTTGTTTTGGCTGTGTTTACTTCCAGTCTTTGGACTTTTATCAGAAATGATGATCTTGGTGTTGAAATATCTGGGTGTTTTGGAAGTGGGAAGAAAGTGTTTCATTTGAATCTTTGTGTGAAATTCTGAACAGATAAAAAAGGAACTACTATTACATAAAAAATACTGGTGAAATAGTGTTTAGAAGTTAGGCTCAAGTGGGTCTTTGAGAAAGGTAGAATTGTACTTAATCTGCATTTCATAATCACCAAACCAAGTACATAAAGATAAACTTCAGTATGGAAAGAACAGCAGTTGGGATACCCAGAATTTCAAACAAGACAAAATTCAAGAAACTTGTAGTAAAACTCAGACTTTCAAATACTTATGGAGAAATGAATGATTTAGGCAAAAAGATGAACTAGAGATTTCAACACAAAGAGAAAAATTTGATCTTATAACTATTGTTGAGAATTATCCTGAGAGATATAACTTATTTAAGTTTGACAGCTAGGTGGCACAGTAGATAGAGTGGCCTCTCAGAAGATCTGAGTTCAACTCCAAGTCTCTCATGTGTCCTACATATGTGACCCTGCACAAATCACTTAACTTCTGTTTAACTTAGTTTCTTCATTTGTAAAATGGAAATAATAATAGCATCTACTTCTCAAGATTACTGTGTGGTTAAAATGAGATAATTGTAAAGCACAGTGCCTAGTATATTAAGTGCTGTGTAAATGTTAACTTTTAGTATTATTTTTATTATTAAAAAGGATAGGTAGGGGCAGCTAGGTGGCACAGTGAATAGAGCACTGGCCCTGGAGTCTGGAGGACCTGAGTTTGAATCTGACTTCAGACACTTCACACTTACTAGCTGTGTGACCTTGGGTAAGTCACTTAGCCCCAATTGCCTTCCCACCCCCCAAAAAAAGCAAAAAAAAGAGGATAGGTAAAGGATAGGTGGGGGATGGCACTGGAACTATGACTGAGTCCCCTGCTCTCCTGCAACAGTAAATCCTAGAGCTTATTTCTTCCTTGGAACTGGAATGGGTTCTCTACTCCATTTTGAATGATCACAAGCTCTCTTTGCTGCCCTAGAACTATGAACCAGAATTTCTTATGAGTGATAGAGTTATAAGTCAGTTCTCCCTTTACCCAGTGCCACTAAAGTGTCCCCAATAATCTCTTTATGATCAATTTTCTGAACCTCTTACAGTACCCTGTCTAAGAACTCCTCAAGCTACTACTGCTACTGCCACTAGTATGAAGTAATATGGAAGTAGTACCTCCAGGATCTGAGGTATGCTGTGCTGGCTGAGACCCATTCTGATGTCCCAAACCTCTCCTGCCAACCTCCCAAGTTGTCTGCCACTAGAAAAAGTCTCACCCTGACTTTTGTTGGTTCTGCCACTACAAAATATTACTTGAAGCATCATTTTCAAGTTCTTTTGGGATGGGAGGTGTTCAGAGAATTTGTCTGGTTTACTGCCTCTAATGTCCCATATTAGCTCTACCTCATGCAGTTTTGAAATTCTATTAAGTTCATATTTCTTGATTTGTTCAGTCATTTGCCAATAGGTGAGCTTCCACTTTGGTCCTAGTTCTTTACCACACAAAGTAGTAGTATAAATATTCTTGTATATATGAATCCTTTCATTTTATTTTTTAAAATCCCTGGAAGAATAGGTGTATTAGTGGTATCCCTGAGTCAAAATGGATGGATTGTTTAGTGAATTTTTACACTCAGTTCCATATTTCTTTCCAGAATTGTTAGACCTCTTCACGGCTCTAACAATAGTAAATTGGTGTATCTATCCTCACACAGATGCTTCAACAATTGTCATTTTATTTTTATCATATTTAACAGGGAGTAAGAATTAAGTAAGACTTCAGAAGAGTTTTTTTTAATTTTCATTTTACTGATTCATAATGATTTCAAACATTTTATCTCTTCTTTGATAGTTTGCTTCTTTTGAAAACTGCTTAGTCATATTTTTGACTATCTAATGTTGAACATTCTTATTCTTAACAGTTTTCTACATACCCTGAATATCTTATCTTTATTGGAAAAATTGACTGAAGAATTTATTTTCCAATTAATTATTTCCTGTCTAATTTAAGCTGTTTGATTTTGCTCAGAAATTTTGCCTTTTGTGTTATCTTTGTTTCTATGCTGTTATCAAAAATTATCCATTTCATTTTCTATGACCTGCTCCAAACCTTCATTGGTCAGGCACCTTTCTTCAATATATAATTATGAAAAGTATCTCTTCTATGTTCACTATTTTGTCTATGATATAACATTTCATAATTTGGTCTTATGGATATTTAGGGTATATTGTATTAGATGTGATAGTTGTTGGTTTAAACCTAATGTCTGTCCAAATGTTTTTATTTCAGTATTTCTCTTGAGATTCCTGATCTTTTGTCATATGCTTAACAAACTTTAAAATATTATGTAAATGTCTGGAATGACAATGATGATGATGATGACTTTCACTTTTATTGTGAAATTTTTATTTTTATCTTACAAAGATTCTGCTCACTACTTAAGTGTTCCCTTTATATCTCTTTATCGCTCTCTCTCTCTCTCTCTCTCTCTCTCTCTATATATATATATATATATATATATATGCGCATATGTATATGTATATAACCTTTTTTCTGGTTTCATTGATTTATTTATTTGTTTATTTTTAATTGATTTGTTTATTTACATTTTGTTTACAAGATACAGTTCCAGAATCCCTTGAGTTTCAAATTTTCTCCACTCCCTCTCCCCCCCCCCCACTATGACAGCGTGTAATCAAGTATAGCATCTGCAAATGCTTTCACATTGGACATTACTCTGGTTGCATAGAAGGGTTGTAACTGATGGAGCTAACAATGGGAAAAAAGAAACAAATCAAACACGGAAAAGAATGATAGCATGTAGCCTGCTTCGTTCTCCATTTAAACTCTATTCTTTCTCTGAATGTAGATTATCTCCTTCCATCCTGATACTTGTAGAGTTGTTGCTAAGAGTCCAGTTTATCAAGGTTGGTTGTTGCACATATGATGTGTTTGTGGTTGTGTACAAATTTCTCCTGCTTCTGCTCTTGTTCCTTAGCATCAGTTTGTATAACCCTGGTAAATATGATGTCCATCTCCTCCCCATTTCTTATAGCACAATAGTATTCCATTACATTCATATACCACGGCTTATTCAGCCATTCCCCAACTGATGGGCATCCCCTAAATTTCCAGGTTTTTGCTGCCACTAAGAGAGCTTCACTAAACATTTTTGTACATATGGATCTTCCTCCCACTTCAGTGATCTCTTTGGGATGCAACCCCAGAAGTGGTATTATTGGGTCAAAGTGCATGTAATTATTTATAGCCCTTTGGGAATAGTTCCAGATGGCTCTTCAGAATGGTTGGATCAGTTCACAACTTCACCAACAATACATTAGTGTTCCAATTTTTCCACATCCTCTCCAGCATTTATATCATTTTCCTGTTTTGTCATTTTACCCAATCTGGCTGGTGAGATGTGGTACCTCAAAGTTGTTTTTATCAATAGTGATTTAGAGCATTTTTATATGCTTATAAATATCTTTAATTTCTACCTCTGAAAATTGCCTGTTCATATCTTTTGGCCATTTGTCAATTGGGGAACGACATATTCTTATAGATTTGACCCAGTTCCCTGTATATTTTAGAAATGAGGCCTTCATCAGAGACACTGGTTGTAAAAATTATTTTCCAGTTTCCCACTTCCCTCTTAATCTTGGTTACATTAGCTTTGTTTGTACAGAAACTTTTTATTTTAATGTAATTAAGATTATCCATTTTGCATTTTATAATGCTCTCTAACTCTTCTTTGGTCATGAAATTTTCCCTACTCCATAAATCTGACATGTAAACTATTCCTTGCTTCCCTAGATTACCTACAATATCTGCCTTTATACGTAGATCATGCACCCATTTAGACTTCATTTTGGTGTATGGTGCTAAATGATGGTCTATGCCCAGCTTCTGCCATACTATATTCCAGTTTTCCCAAGCAGGTTTTGTCAAATAGTGAGTTCTTATCCCCAAAACTGAGTTATTTGGGTTTATCAAACAGTATATTACTACAATTGTTGACT